>JAFVLL020013259.1:0-34916 GCA_021397915.2 Tor tambroides | reverse complement strand
ACACTTGTGAGGTGGATGGATTATCTCGGCAAAGGAGAAGTGCTCACTAACACAGATTTAGACAGATTTGTGAACAATATTTGAGAGAAATAGGCTTAGATCTTTGAGTTCAGCTCATGAAAAATGGGGGCAAAAACAAAAGTGTTGCATTTATAATTTTGTTCAGTGTATATGTTCAGAAATAATACAAGGAATTCTCCATGATATCTCAATTCTCAAAAGTCAAGTTCAGTTCAATTCAAGTCAAATTCAAATTCAAAATGACTGAAGGTATAACACCAGTAGACTATTATTAACTATAAATGTTCTGTAAAAACAATGAACAGCAGCTTTCAGCCTGTCACCATGGTGCAAACATGAAATATCAGACATACAGTAGTAGTTCTTTATGGGTTTTTATTCGATTGTGCTGCTTTTCCATAGTTTTTTCTATGTAAACATGGACACGTTTGACTGTTGCACTTGCGTCTCTTGCAGCGTCTCATGCAAGAAACGGCATTCATAAAAAGCGGCACTCAAGTTAAAAAATTCAACTCCCATCTTCTTGTATTTTTTCCTATTCAACTGCCTGCGTCGCATCTTTGTCAACACAAAAGTACATTCTGTGTGAATGGGACCTAGCGATGAGTGGTTAATCACGTGCGCCGTAATGCAGCTGGATCATTCTTTACTCTTTACTGTTATCATTGGCATATTGTCAAAGTGTCTAATTCTAACATTTGGTAATATTTCTATTCAAAATCGTGATTTTTCGATTCATAAAAAATAAAATCGTGGCAAAACATTAAATTTGAATTAACCGTCTGTCTGTCTTATTTATCTATGATTTTGTAGACATCAAGGCAACTCACTGTGTTATCTTTCAGATATTTGGCATGGCTTGGAGTCCAGATGGGAAACTGCTGGCCACTGTGTGTAAGGACGGGAAAGTGCGTCTGTATGACCCACGCAAGTCCACCTTGCCAATCCAGGTTAGTTGAGCATCAGGTTAATATTATTAAAATTCAAATGCCAAAGAAATCATATCTTTTTGACAAAGTTTTACCATCTTTGTCCATGCAGGAGGGCCCAGGACCTGAGGGCCAGAGAGGGGCCCGTGTAGTGTGGGTCTGTGATGGCAAGTACCTGCTGGTTTCAGGATTTGACAGGTACAGTATACCACGCATTTAGCCAAAACGAGTATAGGATAGACCGTTTTTCTGGTAGTAAACATTGTGACGTTTTTCTGTGGGCGGAGTCTAGGTGGAGGCAGAAAGATTCCCCTGACCGCTTCACTAACGCTAGCTATGAAGTTTGTTAGCATGTTTTTTTTCAACAATGACTGGAGAAAATCCGATTTTAGCTGCATATGTAAGGTCACTCACTGTCCAGGACCACGATTGTTATTTGAAAAGGTTAACTTTAACGGACAAAACCAGATTTGCCGACCTGTACACGCTCACTCAAAGGATGGACGATCTGACAGGATTACCTCCGGTCGAGTGACTCACAGCTATAGACATCTATAGTGTATAGTAAAGAGAAACTCACTGTGTCTATCTAGTCATGAAGATGTATATATATTTCAATTTCAGCTGGCAACTATTTTTACAGCTACAAGAGAGTGAACTGGGCTAAAATAAAAAACAAAAATTAAACATTCAATGTGATGGATATATTATTTGAAGATTTATGTATCATGTAATGGCCAAATAGTTATTTTGAAGTATGTACCTCCTGTAAATGATGTAAGTTTACATTGACATTACAGTACCTTCACATTACATTCCAGAAACTGCTATTTTTGAACTTTCTGTATTTGATTATTCTTTCTTACCAAGTTCTTAAAAATTCCAGCCACAATCAATCACAACAATTTATATACAATTACAGATGATTAAGCATATAAATTGTCAGTTTATTTTAGACACATGCACAGACATTATTTCATACACGACATAGTCGTGAGATGCATAAGAAATCTTTAGACGCGAAACACAAACCATAATCCATAACGACAAGACAATACTTTATTTAACCTTTTCTGTTAAAAAGTGTGCTCTGCAAACGTGAGCATTTTTGACGATTGTTTCTGTCCAGTCTGCTCATTTTATCACTTTTAACCACAGCTGTCGTCAGTTTTTTGTTTGGCAGTGGAAGCAAGTATGTGATAAAATTTCAAATTGGAGCCTATACTACGTCGATTCTGTCACCCAACATCACAACAAAATGATATTTTAAGCTCCTTATGTATCTGAATCTGTGCTGGTTTGAATTGACCGCCTCCAGTTTTCCCTTTTTTTTGCCTCCAACTAGCGCTGTGATGTAATTGTGACATCGGCCCTAAAAGTAAAAGGGTCTATTGCTATTAGAAGTGTCACTCTGACTCTAATAGAGTTTCAATGGATTATTTCCTTTACAGTCGCAGTGAAAGGCAGCTGTACCTGTTCTCCGCTGAGTCCTTGGCATCCGGGTCTGTGGCTTCTGCCCCTGCTGATGTGTCTCCCTCGACCCTTATCCCTTTCTACGATCCTGACACCAGCGTCCTCATCCTCACTGGGAAGGTGCGTGAGTGCATGTCTTTGTTGAGCATTAAAATTGGCCATTGGTTTATATTAGCAAACTGATTCATCCAACAACGTATTTATTTGTCCTTTGGTCTTTCAGGGTGACACACGTGTTTATATATACGAGATCGTGCCTGAAGCGCCGTACTTCATGGAATGTAGTAGTTTTCATTCCTCTGAACCACACAAGGTATTATTGTTGCCGTTGTCGTGATGTTGTTGATGATACAGAAAGCAGACTCTTTTACGAATGTTTTACCGTGTCGGCACAGGGGTTGTGTTTCCTGGCGAAGACTGAATGCGATGTGCGTGATGTGGAAGTGGCTCGAGCCGTCCGACTTGGCAAGACCACGATTGAACCCATAGCCTTCAGAGTGCCTCGTGTGAAAGTAAGAGTGACCCTCATGCCAGAATCAGAAAACTGAAAAATTATTAATTTTATTACATTTTAATAAATTTCATTTGTATTATCTCTGTATTTCTTGAAACCTTTAGCCTAAGTACTTTGTTCAGCTTTATATTACAGTGTTTCTCAAGCTTAAAGCGGTGGTTGATTGCGATTTCACTTTTTTAACGTTAGTTAGTGTGTAATGTTGCTGTTTAAGCATAAACAATATCTGCAAAGTTGCGGCGCTGAAAGTGAATTGCAAACGGAGATATCGTCTTTTAAAATTCTGGCAGTTTAATGCCTACAAAAATGGCTCGTAGGGACTACAATGAGTTACTTCCCGGGTTAGTGACGTCACAAACCCAGACAAACCCTGCCCCTGGGAACATGCAACAAAGGGGGTGGGGCCATGCTGCGCTGCTTTAGAGAAGAGGAAGAAAACTAGGGGTGCACGTAAAAATCTATTCATATATGAATCGTGATTCTGTCTTCTAAAGATTCTAATGGATTCACAAGTTTCAAAATCAATGTTCTAAAGCAGCAGTTCTTAATACTGTTCCTCGCATCGCCCTGCTCTGCACCTCTCTCTCTCTCTCTCTCTCTCTCTCTCTCTCTCTCTCTCTCTCATTCAGAACATCAGCTCAGTTCCATCAATGAACTGCTCCATTAATACACATATTTTCACATAGCTATGAGAAGCGTTATACATAGACACGCGTGCGGTTGCCGTACTGTATTAAAGCTTTAATCAGGATAAAACCGTATATTAAGAGCTAACAGAAGCAGTAGCATTTACAAATAACAGCGTATCTAAAAGTATGAGACAACAACAAACAAAAAAACATACCATTAAGAGCCATACTTGCACAGGTTCTGCGCGATCCTCTTCACTAATAACCTCTGGGTCTCAATCGGTCTCAAATTGATAAGCATTATTGACAACGCCATTGTTTACAATACAACCGGAGCACATGCCGCTGAGCTGAGAGGCCTAACGTTTAGACGCGCACTAGAGGCAGTTTAGCCAATCACAACACACTGGGCCAGCTAACCAATCCGAGACTATTGCCTGTTTCTGAGGGAGGGGCTTCATAAAAGCAGGAAATGATCAGCGTGTTTATAGGAGAAGGGACAGAGCGGTGTGGAATAAAGGTAAATTATATGAAAAATAATGTGTTTTTTTTAAAAACGAAGCATTAACACGTTAGACTGCATCCCATAAACACAATCAAGCCTAGAAAAAAAAAGTCAACCACCCCTTTAATGAACAAATGTAAACATTTGAATCTGTCTTTGCTCCACAGAAAGAGTTTTTCCAGGATGATGTTTTC
This sequence comes from Tor tambroides, assembly GCA_021397915.2. Lineage (NCBI taxonomy): Eukaryota > Metazoa > Chordata > Actinopteri > Cypriniformes > Cyprinidae > Tor > Tor tambroides. The sequence goes on along the minus strand of JAFVLL020013259.1, from coordinate 30,651 downwards.
CCAGAGACTGCAGTATGGTGGGAAGCATCTCTGACCGCTGCCGCCTGGCTCTCTGGATCCAATGGACAGCACCGCAAAATCAGCCTGCGGCCCAAAGACATGACACCTGGTACAGCTCAACATCACCAAACACAACTCAAAGAATACCTCTCCAAAAATCTGCTCTATACATGTAGTGTTAAAATACCCTTCCTTATGGTTTTCTTTCAGTGAGTGAAGCACCAAAAGAGGCTCCTGTGAGGAAGTACCTGCCTTCCTCCGTCTATCTGGAGGAGAAAACTGATGAACAGAAGAAAGAGGAGGTATCTGTCTATCTATCCATCTATCTATCTATCCATCTATCTATAGTTCTGTCTATATCGCTCTCTATCGGTTTGTATGTTCATTCGTTCATTCTGTCTGTCATTTTGTTTGTTCCATCTGTCTCGTTTGTTCAGTCTGTATCGTTTGCTCTGTCTGCCGTTTGTTCTGTCTCTCTTTCTCTCTGTTTTGTTTTGTTTTGTTTGTTTGTTTATGTCTGTCAATCATTGTTTTGTTCTGTCTGTCATTTGTTTGTTCTTTTATTCTGTCTGTCATTTGTTTGTTCTGTCTGTTTTTTGTTTGTTCTTTCTGTCTTTCGTTTGTTCTGTCTGTCATGTGTTTGTTCTTTTATTCTGTCTTTCTGTTTGTTTGTTCTGTCTCAGTTTTGTTTGTTTATGGCTGTCTATCAATTTTTGTTCTGTCTATGGCTTGCTTGTTCTGGCTATCATTTGTTTGTTTGTTCTTTCTGTCTGTTTGTCTGTCTGTCATTTTTTTTTTTTTTTTGTTCTGTCTGTCTCTCTATCATTTGTTTGTTTGGTCTGTCATTTGTTCATTCTGTCTATCCTTTGTTCTGTCTATTGTTTTTTTTTTTTTTGTTCTGTCTGTCTCTCTGTGTCTTTTGTTTGTTCTGTCTGTCTCTCTGTCTATCTTTTTTTTTTTTTTGTTTGGTCTGTCTGACAGTTGTTCATTCTATCTATCTATCATTTGTTTGTTTGTTTGTCTGTTCTCTCTGTCATTTGTTTGTTCGTTTGTTCATTCTATCTGTCTTTCTTCCTGTCTCTGTCATTTGTTTGTTTCTTTATTCTTTTATTCTTTCTGTCTGTATCTATCATTTGTTTGTTTGTTTGTTCGTTCTGTCATTTGTTTGTTCTATCTGTCTCTCTGTCTATCCTTTGTTTGTTCGTTTGCTCATTCTATCTGACTATCTGGATTCTCTCTATCTTGTCTGTCTGTTGTTTATTCATTCTGTCTGTCTCATTCATTTGTGTGAATGTGTGTTTCCTGCAGTTGCTCAGTGCCATGGTGGCGAAGCTGGGAAACAGGGAAGACCCTCTGCCACAGGAGTCATATGAGGGAGTGGATGAAGACGAATGGGTGAGTGAAGAACTGACCCCACAAACACACAGCAGATGATTCATGGCACACTATAACCCATCTAAATCCTGTCTGGTGTGTTTCAGGACGACTAACACACAAGCCTTGCCTCGTGGTCCAGTCAGGGTGCCAGCAGCAGACATGGGAAGTGCCTGCTCTAATTGAATTTTGCCATTCCAGGGTGCCAATGTACCTCTGAACCTCCGAAATGCTCCTCATCCCATTGGCTTCAGATCCATACAGCCTGCTGATTCACTCTCACACACTCCTCCATCCGTCTTCTAGATAATCCACCCGTCATCTCTCTGCATTGGTTTAACTGGAGTATTAATATGTGTTATTAGCGGTTAAAATGATTCTTCACAGATGAACACATTCCTATGCATAGCTCAGACGTTCATCTCAGATGCATGACGCACATTTACAATATGACAGGGTATTTTTCTGTATCAGTTTTGTACTGCTGTAATTGACTGTATAACGACTGCATGATAGCACATGCCTTCCTCAGTCTGTAACACAAAACCTCTCTGGATATTTTCATTGATGAAATATGCACTTAATAGCATAATTTGACTATTGAAATGGTTAAATGTACGTTTTACATCGATATTGTGGTAAATTGTTGGATTAAATGTCACCTCCTTTAGGTTCTTAGCAGCGTTAGATATCCTTTAATAAGTCTTGAGCAAAAATGTCTGTGTACCTCTAAACGAATGATCTGGAGACTGTTAAAAAACTCCTTTTTAAACTGGAAAATACTCCTTTCTGTATATTTCCTTCTGCTCCGTCTCATCAACAGTATTAACACAAATCTACTTCACAAGGGTATTTTCTCCAATAATCAGGTCTATCACAAGGCAATACAGCTATGTTTTTTGTTTTTAACAGAACATGTTTACATATGCCAGGAAAGAAATCATGCATGTTATGGCACTTGTACCATGTGATGTCCTGTGCTTGACATGTGACCATGTGCTCACACATAAATGGTAGATGTTAATAGGTATGGTAATGGTCTGCTAAGTGTTTTTTTAAATGTGAGCTCATTTTGTTACCAATCTGATGTTTTTGGGATGCTTTTTCACGGCACTTGTAATCACGTTCATTTTAATACTTTATAGGCAATAATGTTTTTCACTCCACTTTTGAATGGAATCAGTCTTGTGGGAATGTTGCCTTAAAATAAAACCTTGAGAGCTAAGAAATATGGACTTGAGTGGTGTATTTATTGATGATCATCATAATCATATTGTAATTATTATTATTATTTCTATATTGTTTATATATTCAAGAACTGGTTATAGACACAATTCCCAGCTGGTAATAATAAATATGATCCATTTCTTTTGTTATTGTTATTATTATTATTAGTAGTAGTAGTAGTAGAAATATTATTAATATTTAATGTATTATTATTATTTCTATTTATATATTTTAAATTCAAGACCTGGTTATAGATAATATTCCCCTCTTGTAATATTAAACTTATTTCATTACTCTATTATTATTATTATTATTATTACTATCATTGCTACAACATTCTCAAACACAATAAGAATAAACAAAATGTAGAGCGTTACAATACAAGAAACTATAAAATGAACTAAACCTAAAATTGACTCGTTTAAGTAAAACGAGTTTTCCAAAGGATATAAATCTAGATCATTGTTTTTCTTGAAATTAAAAATGCCCTTACTGGCTATCCGGGACGTCCTGCGTAATGACGTCACGACCGTACGCCTCCATTCGCTCTGAGCAGATCATGAATGTCCTCCAGTCAGCAGGTGTCAGTGTTTGTTTTGTGTTCGTCTCATTTCTTCTTCGGTTTCATCAACCTTGATGGAGGCACACGTGAAAAAACATTCGTCCTAAACTGAGCTGTTTAACATCATCACAGCAGATCAGTTATGGTATGTTCATATATTCATGTAGAGATCATCATTATGTTAGGATTTTGTGTCGGTAGCTCTGGATTTCATCGCTAGAAATGGTATTAATGGGTAGTTTCAAATCAGATGGTCTTATGCAACGACCTTGTATTTAATTTTCATAATAAGAGTAATGTCATATTACATTAAGAACAGGAAATGTTTGTATGAACGATTAATGAATCTTTATGACAGCAGAAGTGATGTAAAGATAATTTAAAGAGGCTGTCTATTTGTGAAGCAGTGAATTAAAGTCATCTTAGCACAAATACATGTATTTATTATTTAAAGTGTTATTTATTTCACTTATTATGAATCATTACGTATTATAAAAACATTTTTCAAATGTTTTATTTGCCTTCCTTGCAAACTTTGTAACCTCTCGCATGCCATTGTATATGACACTAAATGTTTATGTTGTATTTTGTATATTTATTGTGTTTTTGTGTTCACATAGGCCAAGTATCTGGCTCAGATCATTGTGATGGGGGCTCAGGTAGTCGGACGAGCTTTTGCAAGAGCTTTACGTCAAGAATTTGCAGGTCAATGCACAGAAATGCTATTTTATGTTCATTTATTAATAAATAATAGCATATTGATATTATTAGCATTTATTATTCATTAATTTCTCACCATTTGGTAACTGGTATTTGTTCTTGTTAAATCTTTATACATGTATTTATTGATTTAATTGATCTCTATAAAATAATCACCAAATACTATAATGTACTTATTATTGTAAATCTTCCATTTTTCTCATTTTGGGGAATTGCAGTTTCTTAATACTCAAATGTCTTTTTACATGACTGATGTTGAATGCTCTCCAATATGTGACACTGGAGCACAAAACCAGTCTTAAGTCGCTGGGGTATATTTGTAGCAATAGCCAAAAATACATTGTATGGGTCAAAATGATTGTTTTTTTCTTTTATGCCAAACATCATTAGGATATTAAATAAAGATTATGTTCCATGAAGATATTTTGAACATTTCCTACCAGAAATATATCAAAACTTACTATATTTGGACAACTTTAAAGGCAATTATCTCAGTATTTTATTTATTTATTTATTTTTTTGCACCCTCAGATTCCAAATTTTCAAATAGTTGTATTGTTTATATATTATATTGTTTGTTCATATATTGGCCATATATATTCTTTCAGATGATGTATAAATCCCAATTTTAAAAAATTGACCCTTATGACTGGTTTTGTGGTCCAGGGTCACATTCGAGGAATACTGTATATATGTGAAATATGACTGTAGTATGTCGTGTGAATGTGAATGCAGCCAGTCAGGCAGCTGCTGAGGCTCGGGGTCAAGCGGGCAGACAGTCTGCAGCTGCGTCTAGTTTCACAGGGATGACTTTACAAGAAGCCCAACAGATATTGAACATCTCCACATTAACACCAGAGGAGATCCAGAAGGTGAGAGTCTGTTTTAGCAGTCTGTAACATAAATGAGATCAGCATTACAGTATTCACCCTCTAACAAAATGTGTTTTCATTTTATGTGCTTTTATTTTCTCCACAGAGTTATGAGCATTTATTTAAAGTCAATGACAAAGCGGTTGGCGGTTCATTGTATCTTCAATCAAAGGTAAGCAATGAGACTATCATTCAGACTAGTCATTTTTGTTGTCATTGTTTCCAGAGATAGGTTTTTTAGGTTTTTGTTAACATCTTTTAAGTCCCAGTAGTGATAAAGCAGGTTCATGGTCGCATAAACTCATTTCAGAGTCGCTTATAGCTTTTGATCACACTGAGCCCAGATCTTTAGCTATTAGATCAGTGGTTCTCAACATCAGAGAAATATCAATAATACTGTACAGTCAAATCCAAAATTATTCAGACACCAGATATAATTTTTTGATTTATATTTATTTTTTTACTAGTGGGTGCAGGACATTATAGTTCATTTATGTAAGTGAGGATAGCAAAATAAAGTAAACTGTGACATATTATACCCAAAAATTCTTCATACAGTGGATTACCAGAAAAATTGATAAAAATTTGGGACCAAAAATTTGATTTGATACTTTGACCTGGCCATGTTTTGTTACATACCTTATCTGACGAGATGAATTTGTTTAACTCTTGAGTTCTTGTCATATTTTATTACCATTTTCTAAACTTTATAGAATAAACTGTGATAATGTGAGAAATGCTGAAGGTGTCTGAATAAATTTTGGTTTGACTGTACATGTGTTTGTCATTGGCTCTTGTATAGGTGGTACGAGCTAAAGAGCGTCTGGATGAAGAACTCTCCATTCAACAGGAGCACCAAACCAAACCACCAGACCAGCAGCAGCAGACATGAGCTCCATCCTCACGCCCCTCCACTGTAATTATGACCCAGACCCCCAATAAAACTCTCTCTTTTTGTACATTGAAATGTCAATCATTTCTTTATTCATCTGTCAGAGTGGAGGAGTATTTTTGGACATTACTTGGAAGGTAATTCATCCTGAGGTCTTGTTGGACTTCATCCAGGAGCTCAGAACATGTTTTAAAATGTACGCCTCTCTTCAAAATTTCTGAAAGAAGTCTGTTATTCTCACCAAGGCTATATTTATTGGATCCAAAAAAAACAGTAATATTGAGAAATATTGTTACAATTTAAAATAGCGGTTTTCAATGTGAATATATTGAAAAATGCCAATTATTTCTGTGATCAAAGCTGAATTTTCAGCATCATTACTCCGGTCTTCAGTGTCACATGATCCTTCAGAAGTCATGCTAATATGCTGATTTGTTGTTTAAGAAACAGAACAGAAAGCTCAAAAGAACAGCATTTATTTGAAACATATGAATGTGTTTACTATAATTTTTGATCAGTTTAATGCATCCTTGCGTTGCCATTTGAGTGATCAATGAATTTCGCTGGTTGGTTATTACTCCTAATATATTTAAATATCAGTGTGATATGTATTGCTACTTTTGTTATTTTAAGTTTTTTTTTTTCCTTTTTTTTCCCAACCCCAGTATATGTATTATGAATGTAGTCTGTACATAAATGCATCAAGAATCAATGAGAGCTTCAGGCTTCTGCGATTCAGACCAGCTAATCACATTGAATCTTTAACAAAGAAGATGACTGAATATTGAGAACATATTTGTTCAAATTATACAGTATATAGGAAATTTATGGTTAATAAATTCTGCATTTTTAGTGTTTTTTTCCTCGAGATTAAATATCAGTTGTTAATGAGGATTAGGACATAAACAGTGATTACTGAAATGTGTTTTGGGATCCTCGCAAACACTGTTTATTTACATTAGAATCACTGTTATGTATATTTCAGTTATTCAAACAGGGGTCAGTCAGACGCATCAGGCAAAAGCAAACAGATGGAAAAGCCAAGAAAAATAGTTCAACATCTCATCCGAGGCTAAGACCCTGATCTGAGTTAATACTATAAACATTTCAGCCCTCTGTACATGAATATCCCAAACATTCAGCAAAAAATTCACAGCGAAGCACAGTATATCAAATGCAAATTTATTAAACATTTGTTTCTTTTATTTTCATTGACATCCTTATCAATATCGTAATAAAAATCCTCTAAAACAGGAGCACACACCTATGTTGTACCAACTGGAGACTTTTACAGCTCTAAAATTCTGCATGTTCGGCTTCAGAACATGATGCTGGGAAAAATATATATTTATTTATATATATATATATATATATATATATATATATTCATATACTGTATTACATCTACATTTCAACTATAATAAAAGGCACTTGGAAAAAAAATTAAAATACAGATATTAAAATATCTCAAAAAATGTGCAAAAAAAGGAAAAAATAAAAATGGATACTGGCCTTCCCAGGCCATAGTCTTTTGTTAACCCTTTGTGCACCTCTGTGGCACTTCAAGAATGTGTCCGATTATTAGTTCATTTTAAAAATATCTTTACTTTTAATGTGAGCTTTTTTATTCTAAAATGGTGCTTCATTTGTGTACCGTATATAGTTTCTGACATCATTGGAGTTTTACTGGAGTGAATATCTAAATTTAAATATCTAGCTATGACATCTTCCCTGCCATTCAGTTTATTGCTTAAGTCTCTCACATACAGTTGCAGTAAATTCAGTCATTGGGGGACGCACCATCATTTTGTCTCTGTGAAACAGTGTGGCCATTTTCAGAGTGCTCAAAGGGTTAAAGGTTCAAACAGCTTATCTGATATTGAACATTGATGTAGACCTTGACAGGTCTGTGTCAGTATCAGCTTTCTCCAGCCAATAAGATGAGGAAAGGGAGATGGTGGACAAAGAAATTTACAACTTGTTTGAAGGATGCAAGGGTTAATGAACATCATTACCGGTAAAGCCTCCTAAATACATGCTGATGTCAAATCTCTCTAAACCTGAGAGGATTGTGTTTGATTACTGCATGTATTTGCATGTTATCTCTACTAAAAGTCTTTATAGAAGCACAAAGTTAACCTTTTCTTGACTTTAATCGAATGCAAAAAAATAATGTGGGGCCGCACAAGGGTCAGTGGCCTACTTTTGAAACTTGGCGCACAATCAAGATGTGGACAGTGGTCACTTGTGGACATGTTGATTGACTGAATGTCCATTGTACAGGACTTTATACATTAATTATACAGTATATAAACTTCCAACATTGTGGTATGATTATGGGCTAAATCTGAGGGTTTCTAACTCAAACCTTTCCTGCACACTTATCCGTCACCACCTCTTGTCATTTCATCCTCTTTCCTCACAATTCATCAGCTGGAGAAAGCTGAACACAGAATAGCGATAGCAGAAACAAATCAACTTCAACATCAGGAAATGTCACGTCCAAAAACAAAACAAAAAATTGAGTACAACAAAACAGCATTAATTGTATAGTTTCCACAAACAATAAAACAAAAATACTTATGGAATAAGACTCTGAGTGTAAAAATGGTTTGGAAGGGAGGGCAGGGTACATGCTTTAAGGAAGTGCAACTATTTCAGTCGGAATGTTTAAATTACATTCGTTTGTTCTATTTTTTTTTTTTTCTCCCAATCTATGAGTAATGGACATTACTGAAAGATGCTCTAAATATGCCATCTCTGTTACAGAAGTACTTCTCCTAAGAAGACAGAGGCTGTTCAGTGCCTGAGTTCAGGAGTGAAGACTTAATCAAGAGCGTTATTTTAATCTAAATGAGGTTTTGATTGCAGCAGGTTGATCATCAATGGAGGATAACAAAGTCCGTGTAAAGTCTCTTTCACATGACCCACTTAAGGACTTCAGTGCACCTTTCAACACAAGAATCATACCCCACTTTGACATGGCAGATAGTGTCATAAAATTTAGAATATGAATATCTGCCTTAAAGGTTGCGTTGTACAACTTGACGTGCCTAAAATCTAGCATAGAATCTGACTTTGGAGTTTTGATCTTCAGTTTGTATGATGTATCGCATAATGACACATCATGCAACTGGGGAAAATCAGAGCCAAATGGGGTCAAATGTGAAATTTTTAGTACTTGGAGTGTCGCCTACAACTCCATTTGTGTAAGGTGACTTCAGGAGTAATGCTGAAACTTGACGCCTCGCTCTGGAATTTGATGCATTGGAGAATGTTGATGTGGGTCATATGAGAGGGTCTTAAATCAAAATGCTATCTTTTGGCCACCTGAATAGTGCTTTCTACACTTTTATTACAATTTTATTACTATTATCAGATTTTTAGCACAGTGATTTAAAATGGGGCAAGCTGTGAAAGCAAAGTTATTTTAACCAAACTAGGGCCAGATTTACTAAACAGGGCAAATTAGCATTAGGGCGCAATTCCATAAAAGCACTGATGGGAGGGGAAAATTCTGCGTGTGATTTACTGACAATGCACACATTAAAGAATGCAGACGCAGCCAGATCATTACCATAATGACCAGCGCAATCTACCAAGAACAGCACAAATTGGCGCATGCTTTTTGGGGGTGTTAAATAATGGCACAAATACCAGTTATTTGACGGGTGCAAACGTTAGTAAATCTTGTTGCATGATTCATTTGAATACTCTCCTCCCATAAATTTTGCATCTGAAAGGAAAACTTCTACAAATAATAATAATAATTTGTTACATTTATATAGCGCTTTTCTGGGTACTCAAAGCGCTTTACATGGAAGTGAGGGGAATCTCCTCATCCACCACCAAATGCATATTCAAAAAGGTCAGGTGCAAAAATAACTTTGCTAATTCTTCACTGTGTGTCTTTAGTAAATCCTGACAGTGCTATTTTAACTCCAAAAGACAGTTTGCTCTGGCGCAAGCTGTTAGTAAATCTGGCCCCTAGTCTCTTAATCGTTGCAGTACACCCAAACTGATGTATTGCATGTGTCAGCATGTCCACTGGGTTGTGGATAGCAGTTATTTTAAACGTTCTACTATTCTGCATCAGCCAAAGATCCTTTGTTTTACCCTGCCGTAGTAGTATACTGCAAAGCAGGTCAATACTGTTAAATCTGGCCCTTGGTTCAGCTAGTAGTGTGCAGTACAAGTGATGACCAGAAGATGGCACTATTTACAACAATGCCATGTCCTATGGGGCGTTAGCATGACCGCTTGGTGAGTTTGTGCCCTTGTATGACTTAAAACTCAGTCAGTCTGAGCCTTGTGTCTGTAAATCTTATTCCACAAAATGGAGCTAGTCAAAGTTTCTATTTCCTCCTCCTCAGAGGATAGATTGTCGTTCATATCTTGTCTATTTTTATTCAAAGATGTATGCTTATATTGCAGTGACATAGCTAGCAGCAAATGCAAGATTCGTCGTATAGCTTGCAATAGCATTGAGCTAAGGAAGTTCACTTGCAAGGGATGCAGAGGGTCCCGCTGACCGAGGTGGGACTCGGGACAATCTGAAGCAGGGGTGTCCATTCCTGCTCCTCAAGGGCCACTGTTCAGGAGAATTTAGCTCTAGCCCTAAGTAAACACACCTGCACCAGCTACTCAAGGTCTTCAGGATCACTAGAAACTTGTTTGTAGGAGCTAAACTCTTCAGGAAATTGGCATACCGGGGCCAGAATTGGACACTACTGGTCTAAAGGGTACAACAGATGTTGATTGACAGCAAGTAAACGAGCTGCTCCTGCCTGACCTACGACCTCAGCACCCCTTTGCAAACCTGACCAAGCCCATGCGATTTAGCCTCAAAGAACTCTAGTTCGCTACGCTCAGAGATCTTTTCATAACGCAAGGAATGGCTTGAAGGTCAGTTCCTGAAGAATAATAGCATATGTTTGTGCCTTTAGTGTGTTGCATACACTGTCGTCCAAAAGTTTCTCTTACACATAAATACAGTTATCTCTTGAAGCAAGGGCACAGATTCCGAAGTCTGCCGTTTAGATCAGTGCTCTCATAAAACAGAAAACAAAGTGTACATATAAGACTTAAGGTCCAATCCTGCTTCTGGAGGGCCACCTTCCTACAGAGTTTAGACCAGGGGAGGACAACCCTGGCCCTCAAGGTCCACTGTCCTGCAGAGTTAACTTCCAACAAACTCACCTGGCTGTAATTTTCTAGTAATCTTGAAGACTTTGATTAGTTTAATTTGTGTTTGGTGAGGGTTGTAACTAAACTCTGCAGGACCTTGAGGGCCAGATTTGCCTACCACGTTTAGCCCCAAACCTAATCAAAAACAGTTAATCAAGCTCTTCAGGATTACTCAAAACTTCCCAGCAGGTGTGTTGGAGCAGGTTGGAGTTAAACTCTCACAGAAGGTGGCCCTCCAGGAGCAAGATTAGACAACTCTGGTAATAAGATAAGCCAGGAAGAAAGAGAATGGAATGGAGGTGAATGTTTGGCCACTTTCTAGATTGTTACGCAAATTTCGCTTTAAGATACCATCCATATTACCACAAGAAACAGGTAGCTGTGTTCGACCATAAGGTACAAATTAGAACTGAAGTAGCACTAAAAGTTGAAGATGGTGTCACCTCCAAACAAAACCGCATTTGCTTTGTGAAAACCCCCCCATAGGCTTGCCTCTGACCTCCGACCCCTGTTCGACCCCCACCCTTCCCCTGCCGTTCCTCTGGAATGTGGCACTCAGTTGACCACAGCTGGCTTCAGCACCACTGGGCCAGAAGGGATGACAACCCAAGACAGGGGGTCATGGGACGCCCCCGTAGACAAGTTGAGCACTCCGCCGTGGATTTCGTCCTCACCCTCCTCGCCTCTAGCCTTGCCCTTGCCATGGTCCCTGCGCTCAGAGCCAAAAATGGGCACCATGGGCAACCCCAACGTGGAAGATGAGAAGGTAGGAGACAGCAAGGGTGACTTGGCCAGGCCAAGCGGGGAACCACTGAAGGACAGGATGGATGTTCCCCCAAGCCCAGCTGGAGGGGAGCTTGGGCAGCCCAGTGTGCTCAAGTCCAAGGGGCGGGGACTGAGGGGGGTCAAGGGCAGGGATCCTCCGAGACCCCGCAGACCGTGACCGCCCAGGAGAGCAGCGGCAGCACCAGGAATGATGATGTGGGCCCCACTGACGTAAGTCAGCTCAGATTCTTTCCCTGCCCCTGCGATCTGCCCCGGCTTCATCATGGAGCCCACCCCACCAGAACCTCCCTGCTCCTGGGCCACAAAGTGCCCATGAGCCTTGATATGCTTCCTCAGGGAGCTGGGGTCCGTGTAGCGTTTCAAGCAGCCCACCATCTTGCAGTAGTAAGGCTTGTCCACATAGTGTGTGCGCGTGTGTTTGAACCGATCACTGGAATTAGAGTAGCGCTTGTTGCAGCCCTCGTAAGGACAGATGTAGGGCTTCTCTCCTGAAATAAAACCACTAAGTTAGTCAGGTCATGCAATCTTCACGTATCTATCCATTCATTTAGCTTGGTACTGACCTGTGTGTGAGCGGTTGTGAATCTTGAGGTTCTCCAGGCGGGAAAAGCTCTTGTTGCAGGTGGGACAGCGGTGAGGTTTCTCATTGGTGTGAGTACGGATGTGTATCAGCATCTTGTACCTAATGATGCAGACATTAGAATTAATGTGCATACTTTAGAATTAAAGGGATAGTTCACAAAATTTTTTTAATTCTGTCATTGATTACTGACCCTTGTGTCGTTCCAAATCCATAAGACCTTCATTCATCTTCAGAACACAAATGATGATATTTTTGATGAAATCCGAGAGCTTTCTGACCTTCCATAGACAGCAACGAAGCTATCACGTTCAAGGCCAGGAAAGATCGTAAGGACATTGTTAAAATAGTCAATGTGACATCAGTGGTTCAACCATAATTTTATGACGCTACAAAAATACATTTTGTACGGAAAGAAAAAAACTCGACTTTATTCAACAATTCTTTCCTTCCGTGTTAGTCTCCACCGCACATTCACAAGAATACCAAACCATGTGTCTTGGTACTGTTGTGAACACGCATCAAAGTCTGACACGGAAGAAATTGTAGAAATTGTTTTGTTTTCTTTGCGCACAAAAAGTGTTCTCATAGCTTCATAAATTAAGGTTGAACCACTGATGTCCCATGGAGTATTTTATTGATGTCCTTACTACTTTTCTGGGCCTTGAACGTGTCTGTTCCGTTGCTGTCTATGCAGGGTCAGAAAGCTCTCAGATTTCATAAAAACATCTTAATTTGTGTTCTGAAGATGCATAAAGGTTTTACAGGTTTAGAATGACATGAGGGTGAGTAATTGATGACAGAATTTTCATTTCTGGGTGAACTATTCCAAGGTACATGCTTATGTAAAACTGTTGCTTCTCCTTTCCAAGAAAATTAACCTAAAATGGCTTATATGGTGGGTAAGTATTGTTGAAAAAGACTTGCTATACTAGACTTAAATTCTCAGTTGACACACTCTATTTGTATCTTTGACTTGTAGATATTCAGTAAGACAATATACCTTGTAAATATAAAATTACCATGCACAATTTTGTGGACATTTCAGAATACCGTGAGATAATTTGTTAGGATGATACACAGGGCAACTTTTTGAACAATGTTGCTGGGCAACTTTGGGCAATGTTGCCGACGGCAACTTGCCGTCAACGGGCAAAAAGGTGAGACACAGGGCCCACGACCGATCTAAAGTATACAGGTAGAAATTTGTTACCCATTCTCAATGGGAAAGTGCCCAAGCAACATTGCTCAAAAAAAGTTGCTCTGTGTATCATCAGCTTTAGCCAAATTTTTTACTTTTTATCTGAACACACCATAGCTTAATTTCAATCGAGTCAAGATTAACAGAGCACTCTCCTGTCCAGCTGTTAAATGTAGCTTTCTTTAAGACTGGTCCTAACTCTTTTTAAGTCTATTACATAAAAACGAAGATTGATCTTATTTGAATCCAAAAAATAAGACTCATTACCCCTTGGCTAACTGCTAAGTGATCTAATTTATAAGTCTTGATATAGAGGCTAAGTTTATACAGCTGGCCTCTGCTGGTGCTAAATGATTCACAGACAACCTGATTTAGAGAATCCTGTAAACACACCTGGCGTTGAATCCCCGTCCTTTGCGTGCACATCCCTCCCAGTGGCAACAGTACCCAGAATCCTTCTCAGGCTTCACATGGAAGTCATTGACGTGATCCACCAGGTCTTGCAAGGAGTCAAAAAGTAGGTGGCACTGTGACAAGAAAACATGCACAAAGAGCTCAGGTGAAAAATGCACATTAGCACCTGCAACTGCTTCGATTTCTCACCTTCCTCCAGCGACAGGCCAGCTGTTCATCTGCGGAGAGGTCTGGAGAAGCTCGTGTGTCCTTGGGCTGCCGAATGAACATCGAGGAAGGCAGGTGAAGCCCTCCACCTCCTCCAATGGGCACGAAGAACTGAAACGCTTGAGACGTCGCCCCTCCCTCCACGTAACGGATATGAGCCGAGTCCTGCGGGAATAAAACCAGAAAAGGCAAACATAATTCAAGCCTCTTTATCTTTTTACAGCAGGCCAGCGATTCTAGTAATAGTTGTTAAACTCAGTAAAAGGAGCTACAGGAGGTCCGTGCTCTGTAATCTCCCTCTCAGCAGGAGACTCTTATGAGCATTTTGCTGGATGTGGCAGCTCGTCCTCTCCATGTTTCTGCCCCCAGCTGTGCTGATCTGAGCTAATGCCCTGCCACACTTTACACTCAAACACAGATTTGAGACTTTAATGAGAGAAAGCAAAATGGCAAGGCACCAATAAACGTAGCATGATACAAACAAAGAATCTTACACATGGAGCTTGATTTTACACAAGTGCCCTATTATGAGCACTCTGATAAAACTGTTTTTAGGCACCAGGACTAGATAGTAAACAAGAAACAAGAGATTATGCATAGGTGGGAATCAGCAGAAAGTTGGTGATATTATTTGAGTCACATTTTGATAAAATTGCGAGTAATATTGTCTTGTTATATTCACTTGTTTCTTTTTCATCTGCTAGTTCACTTCAGCTCTTTGTGAAATTATATTCTTAACTCATCCTGAGTTTAAATTTTGAGCAAATAGAAATAATTGAATATGTGTTGGTTTAATGGCACAATATTTTGCCCTACTTGCTCTGAGTGGTGGTCAGTCTCTCTTAAATTGAAAAAAAAAAAAATTAAAATGTGTTAATTTCTTAATATGTATTAATATATTTTAAAATATACATTTTATATACACTTAATATTATTTTTTAATATTAATTCCATCTCTAGTGGTTTTGTTCTTTTCAAAAAATATTAAACTGACAAATGTTATTAAAATATTTATTAGTTTATTTAATTTAAATAACTATATAACTATATATATGTGTGTGTGTGTGTGTGTGTGTGTGTGTGTTATAATGTTATAATAGTTTTTTAATGTTACTTTTTATATACTGCTATAACATTTATTAATATTCTGAATCAGATTTTAATTTATGTTTATTTAACTTAAGTAATTTTGTTGTGCTTTTGTCATTCTTAGTCATATTTATTAAGTTTTTTTATATATATTTCTCTTTAGTTTATCATGATTTTAGTCATTTTATTAATTCAACGTCAACCTTTATTTCAGTTGCCAAACAATTTTTAGCAAAGTGTTTTAAGATTAAGTTTTTCATAGAATATATATATATATATATATATATATATATATATATATATATATTTAATTTTATTTAACCTTCATTTCAGTTAATAAAATTGTTTTTAATATTCTTATATAATATATATATATATATATATATATATAAATTCTTGTCATCAGAATATTTATAAAATGACTTGAATTAAGATATAGTGATATTTTCAAATATCTACATTTCTTTCTTTTACTCTCACTAGTTTTGCTTTTTTTTGTCTGCTAAACAAAAGTTTAGCACAGATCACAGGGAAATCATACCATGCTGCATGATCATGCTATGGTACAAACGTGTTTTATGAAGGGGTAATTAAATCTCCTTATTAAGCTGCATGATCATACCATAGTACAAACGTGTTTTATGAGTTATGCAGCAAAGTTTTATACTTTGTGTTTAGACATTTGTTCATGTTTCTGCCCCTAAGTATAAGCAATAGTATTAGTGATGGGTAGGAAGGGTTAATTAGAGCAGAGACAATGATGGTTTTGACTGAACAACAGTGTCAGGGCTGTCTGGGAAGGTTTCAGCTATGTGAGAAATGTGCATAGAAAATCATGTAAAATGAGGCTCAGCGGTGCCATCATCTAAGACCTGGCCGCTGTTCATCCAGTGGCTTGAAGGAGGGGTGGCAGGCATCGGAGACATACACATAGGCACACAAAAAGCCATGCATCTCGCTCCCAATTCAATTTAGAGTGAATTAAATTAAGCAGAAAGAGCTCTGTGTGGCTATACCTCGCTGTAAATCTGATTTAACCTCGCGTCCCATCCGTCAGCCCCATGGAGAGTGAAAGAGAGACACTTTTGTGAAGGCACACAGGGGGCATTTGATAAGAAACACCAGTTTTGGGTCACTGAGGGCAACAGATCTCAATGTCTTGTCTTGAGGGACGTTCCTGTGCATTTGTTGCACTCGTGCTTATAACCCAAACAGAAACGAGCCTTGGGTTGCTCATTAGTTCCTGTTGCTGCTCCTCACCTCTCTTGATGGTTAATGGACATCTTAATGAATATATGAAGAAGTCGAAGGAGTAGACCTAGTCTAAAACTAATTATAGTACATTTAAAGGGACAGTGCAAAAAAAATGGTCTTGTATTTCAGTTAAAATAAGATTTTAAGATGTATTTTTAGAGAACTTATCTTTGAAACACTTTTCTTTCACATTTTTACCTATTTTTAATGACAGTTCAAAGGTTTGTTTTTGAAAGAAGTCTTTTGCTGCATTTACGGTCAAACCAAAATTTATTCAGACACTTTCAGCATTTCTCACATTATCACAGCTTATTCGCTATAGTTTAGAAAATGGTAATAAAATATGACAAGAACTGAAGAGTTAAATTGTGTCAGAACAAATTCATCTTGATAATCACAAATGAATTACAGTCAACCCAAAATTTATTCAGACACCTTCAACATTTTTCACAGTTTATTTGCTATAGTTTAGAAAATGGTAATAAAATAACATAATATAATAATAATAAAATAATAAAATAACAAATTCATCTCAATAATGTCAGACAACTTTGATAGAAAGGTATGTAACAAAATATGGGCAGGTCAACGTGTCAAATCAAATTTTTGGTCCCAAATTTTTATCAATTTTACTGGTAGTCCACTGTATGAAGAATTTTTGGGTATAATATGTCACAGTTTACTTTATTCCGCTATCCTCACTTACATAAATGAACTATAGTGTCCTGAAAATGCCAAAAATTATATCTGGTGTCTGAATAATTTTTGGTTTGACTGTATTTGATCAAAAAAAATACAATAAATACAGTAATATTGTGAAATATTATTAGAATTTAAAATAGCTGTTTTCTATTTGAATGTATTGAATGAATTTGAATGTATTTGAATGAATTTTCAGCATCATTACTCCGGTCTTCAGTATCATATGATCCATCAGAAATCATTCTAATATGCTGATTTTACACAATAAATAAAAGTGTATTTATTTATGCTGAATAAAAGTATTAACTTCTTTAAAAAGATTTTAAAAATCTTACAGACCCCAAACTTCTGAATGGAGAAAAAACTTTTGTTAAAGATACATTTCGTGAAAAGTCTTATTAACCTATGCAGTGTTGCTTCTCGATTTTTAAGACCATTTTGATCTTGAATTCTAGATATTTCATCTCGAAAAATACTTTTGAAGTCATTTTACAGTGTAAACAAGTGGTCTACAGGGTAAAACCTAAAATATCACCCTAACAGATCATAAAACTGAAAAAATAGGCTCTGTTTTTACTTTCATTTAACTGTGAAGTATTTTTAATTTATACTTCTGAGTGCCCATTTACACGTGCTGTTCACTAGCATCGTCGACTCACCCCGGGGAAAACAGGAGCTGAGCCGTTTCCACTGGAGAGATCCGGAGAGCAGGCGGTGTTTCGGGAGGACGGGGACATGCTGAGGTCCACAGCGGGTGGTGTGGGGGTCTCTGACTTGTCCTGCAGGACACCTGCTGACACACACACTTCTGTTATATTCTCTGCAATTATAGGGCCAGTTTTTGGCGTTAAAATAGTACTGTCAGGATTTACTAAAGACGTGCAGTGATGAATTAGCGCTGAAAAGGCGTGGACACAGTTAATTTTTGTGCCTGACCTTATTGAATATACATTTGTAAGAGTTTCTCTTTCAGACACAAAATTTATGGGAGGAGAGTATTAAAATGAATCATGCAACACGATTTACTATCGTTTGCGCTCGTCATATTACTGGTATTTGCCCCATTATTTAACACCCCAAAAAAAACAAAATTAAACTTTTTTGCGCTTAAAATGGCTGCAATTATTGTTGCTATAGGAGGCAGTGCAGAGAACAGAGAGCGTGTGGTAGAAGGAGAGGATTTTTTCCCACACGTATTAATTTATTTGGAATGCCAGAAGAACACATTATCCGAAAATATCATTTGCCAAGCCATGTTATTTTTAATTTGCTTCAGGAAATAAAAGACGACTTGAAACACTCAACTAGGAGTCACGCAATACCAGCTCTATCAAAACTTCTCGCAACTTCTAGCTTCATTTTTTGACCGGTTCTTTTTAATGTACTATAGCTTCTTTATTTCTTTATTCTTTATTTGCGACTACTCTAATTTGCGCTGTGCTTGGTATATTGCGTTGGTCGATATGTAAATGAGATGTTGCGTTGTTAGTAAATCACCTGCAGAAATTTCCACGCCCCTCAGCGCTGTTTTGGAATTGCGCTCTCGCGCTAATTTGCTCTGTTTAGTAAAACTGGGGCATAGTCAGTGTTGGGTGTAACTAATTACTAAATACTAAGTAATTAGTTACTGTAATTTAATTACTTTTCCCTTGAAAAAGAAAATTAAGGGATTACTCTTATTTTTTTCAGTAATTTAAATACAGTCACTTGATATATAATTGAACTTAAAGGGATAGTTCACCCAAAAATGAAAATTCTGTCATCATTTACTCACCCTCAAGTAGTTCCAAACCTGTATGAATTTCTTTGTTCTGCCGAACACAAAGGAAGATATTTTGAAGAAAGTTTGTTACCAGGCTGTTTTGGGGCACCATTGACTCCCATAGTAGGAAAAAAAAATACTATGGAAGTCAATGTTGTCCAAGAACTGCTCTGTTTCCCACATTCTTCAGAATATCTTCCTTTGTGTTCAGCAGAACAAAGACATTCATGCAGGTTTGGAACTACTTGAGGGTGAGTAAATGATGACAGCATTTTCATTTTTGGGTGAACTATCCCTTTAATACTGTGTATAAACTGTAGAACATGTACATACAATACAATAGTGGATTTAACATCAAAATTTAAAGTCTAACCTTTAAATGCATGCTTTTTATGTACCCTTCTCACTTTAAATACTCTGGTGAGTTAATAAGAATACTGGTAACACTTACTGTCCAATTCTCACTATTAACTAGTTGGTTATTAGCATGAATATCACTGGGATATTGGCTGTTTATTATTACTTAAAAAGCATATATTAATGTCTTATTCTAAGTCCTTAATCTTACCCAATTCTTAAATTTAACAACTACTTTACTAAGTATTAATAAGCAGTAATTAGGAATATATTGTCATAGTTAATAGTGAGAATTGGACCCTAATCTAAAGTGTGACCAGAATAATGTATGTAGTTATCTGTTATTTATTTGAAAGAGTTCTATCCTTGTATCATTAACTTGTCGAGATTGATATAGGATTTTGAAAGTAATTAGTAATAAGTAATTAAATACTTGTTGGAGAGAGTAATTTGTACAGTAATCTCACCCAACACTGGGCATAGTGTTGTATGCATCATACTGTACTGATTTGTTTACCTGTGTGTGGAGAGGCAGGAGACGCTGGAACGATGACGGCGGTCCCGTCGTCTGCCATCCGCAGCTGCCCTGCTCCCTTGGCATGAATGGGAGAGGGAGTGGTTGTGGGCGGAGACCTGGCGCCTCTGTCCCACCCACTGACCCGCCCCCTCGGCACCTTCAGGTCCAGTGGCTCGTCTAAGGACAGCATGACAGCATGCGGTCCAGAGCCTGCAACCTGCACAGACAGACACAGAGAGCAGTTTAGGTGAGAAACAGCAGGACAGCTGGTGCGTAAAAGCGGGCATTCATAACACCACCATGATTTTCATGCTGAAAAGATGAATCCAAAAGTGCACTATATTGCCAAAAGTATTGGGACACCCCCTTCTAATGAACAGGTTTGACTACTTTAGTCATTTCTATGAGTACAAATCTTAATGTTAAAGAATATAATGATATTCTAGGAAATTGTGTGCTTCTAATATTATAGCAACAATTTGGACAGGACCCTTTTCTATTCTGACATGACGATGCCTCTGTGTATAAGACAAGGTTCAAAAAGAAAATGATTGATTGAGTCAGTGTGGATGAACTTGACTGGTCTGCATAAAACCAAGTCCTAATCCCAGTTGAACACCTCTGGTGTGACTGTAAATGCAGACCTTGAGCCAAAAACTCATCACCAAACACCAGTGACTTGTACATACAGTAGCTGCCTTAAATAGACCAGAACCGTTCCATAATTTGATGCTTGTCATTCAGACGGAGAGGCTGTGTAGTGGATTTTGGTGACAGTTGTAGGAGCATCTCTTTACTGACTGATTTTTAAATGCAGTATGTTCCAGTGTATTATAGTTTATTGCAATTTTGAATTAGCTTTTATTTTTAGATTTTCAGTTTTCATTTTAATTATAGTTAAATTTGTAGTAATTTTGCTGTGCTCTTGTAAATTTTATTAGTTTTTGATTTTTTAAATATTAATATTTATACTTTTTTAAAGAATATATTAACTATTTATATACTATTACAGTTTTTATTAATATTTTAAATGAGCTTTTATTTTTATATTTTCCTTTTTCATTTTAATTACGGCTAAAGTTTTAGTAATTTTCCTGTGTGCTCTTGTAATTTTTATTACTTTTAATTTTTTTTTTTAGTCCTTCAATTTAAACTTATTTCAGTCAACATTTCAATTTTTCATTTACTTGAAGTTTTTCATCCAAAAACCCTGTTGATTTGTTGGATATGAGCATTAATGATAATGAAAGTTATGGATGCACTAATGCAAAATTTGATTTAGAACAATACCTATAATTTCAAGATTCTGCTTTTTGCCAGTAACTTCTTTTAAGCCACAGATAATTATTTCCACAGCTCTGGAAATGTTCTACACAGACATAATCAGTGCTGAACATCGACAGTTTTTAAACAATTGTCTGGTGTAATATATTTTTTATTTACTAATTTCTTTAAGAAACTTATTCAGCAAAGACACATTAAATTGATCTAAAGTGACATTTATAAGGTTGCAAAAGATTTCTATTTCAAATAAATGCTGTTCTAAATGTATCATGGTTTCCACAAAAATAGGAAGCAGCACAACTGTTTTCAACACAAAAAACATCTAAAAAATGAGCATATATCTGTTTATTATTAGTACGTCTGGAAACAAAGTTGTCTACGAGGTACCAAGTTAATTCAGCGAGTGCTTTTGAGGTACTCTAGGTAGTTTCCTCTGTTACATGGAAGCAATTTGCATACCCTCCATAGTATGCATACTACATAGTACAGAATGTAATATGACAGAATGCAGCTGCATACAGAAACACACATAAGCGTTTAGATGCTGTTGAACCAGAGACATTCATACTTCGCAAGAAAGTTTCGTAACACTTTACAATAAGGTTCATTATTTAACATTAGTTGACTACATTACGTAACATGAACTAAGAATGAACAATACTTCTACAGAATTTATTAATCTTAGTTCATGTTAATTTCAAAATTTACAAATGCATTACTAAAATCAAAAGTGTTGCTTGTTAACATTAGTTAATGCACTGTGAATTAACGTGAACTAACAATAAACTGTTTTTTCATTAACTAACATTAACAAAGATTAATCAATACTGTAATAAAAGTATTGTTCATTTTTTGTTCATGTTAGTCAATAATTAACTAATGGAACCTTATTGTAAAGTACTACTGAAAGTTTTTCTCCCTTTTGCTCATTATTGTCTTTCTAAACATGGTCAGCTCGTCTGAAAAAACATCCCCGATCTCACACAATTACTTCCACTAGCTTCCCCTCATTCCCCCGCCTCAAACTGTCCTCACAATTAAAGCCATTACAGCTTCCACATTCCTGCCGACTGCATGTGAAATACAACGTTCACAGAGCTCCACCTCAAACCACAGTTGCACATCTTTTTTTGTGTGACTTATAAGCGTGTATGCATGCTTCCAGCCGTGCTGAATGCCTCTTTGAGAGGGTTTAGCTTGCGCCAACAGCAGGAAGGTCAGCGAGGTGAAGGCAGCGGGTCACTGAGTTCAACAGCCCAGCAGATAACCGCACACAGAGCTGCATTATCAAGCAGATCTGCATCCTCGGCCCCCCACAATATCTCAACCACATCCTGAAATGATCTGTGTGTCCTATCGGAAAGTTCTCAAACGCTGCAGTTTTTGCTCTTTGATGCTGTGCCAAAGAAGCAGACAGGCAGTTTTGCAACAACTAGCGACGATTGGTCAGGAGAATAAACAGGTTGCGTCACGGCAGGAGTTAATGTGCAACCTGTAGTATCTCCAGCCGTCTGGTGTGAAAGCGTCCCATGTGGACTGAACAGAGCGGGGTGGGGTTAGAGACGTGATATGTGTGGTATGTTAAGGGGTTAGTTAATGATTTTCACATAATTGTGTCTCAATACAGAGGATAAAGACGACGGCTCTATTGTGTGGTCTGAGTGTCCAGTCAGAACCTAAAAACAGCATTCACAGCCCATTTTACTTCTGTAATACCACATATTTTTTGAGTGAATATGAACATGTAACAAAGAAAAAGATACAGGGAAAGAATTGATTTTATCTATTAGGTTTTGAAGAGTAACTTTTCTCACTCACACACACACACACACACACACACATATATATAATATATATGTGTGTGTGTGAGTATATATATATATATGTGTGTGTGTGTGTGTGTATATATATGTGTGTGTGTGTGTGTGTGTGAGTATATATATATATATATATATATATATGTGTGTGTGTGTGTGTGAGTGTGTGTGTGTGTGTGTGTGTGTGTATGTACATATATTAGGGCTGTCAGTCGATTAAAATATTAATTACATGATGTTTCGATTAATTACACTAATTAATCGCAATTAATCGCAAAATAAATTTGACTGTGAAAATACACCCACAAAAGATTTTTTAAAGCTATTTTGTGTTAAATTAGAAAGTATCAAGTAGACATTACAAACTGTAGCTTTAGAAATATTTTATTTGATTCAACAAAAAATGTATTATACATAAACATTTAGGCTACTACGGCCTAACATAAACTATGGAACATAAAAGAAGATAATTTGAGAAACATCTCAGTATTGTTTGTTCAATGAAAGTCCTTGGTAACCAAAACAGCTTTGTTACCAACAGTCTTCAAAATACCTTCTTTTATGTTCCACAAAAGAAAGGTTTGAAACGACATGAGTAAATGATGACAGAATTAAACATTTTTTGGGTGAACTATCCCTTTAATGTTATTATTATTATTATTATTATTAATTAAATGATACTCTAAATAAGAAGATCTGCCAGCAGGTGGAGGTAAATGTAATTCACTTGATTCGTTCAAATGGTTGATTCATTCAGGAACGAAGTAAACGGCTATCTTTATGAATGGGTCTTTGAATCATTGGTTCACACAATTCGTTCAAAACGCGGATTTATTCAGAAACTAAACACCGCTGTGTTGCTTGGAAACGCACAATAATTCTGCTATTGCTTTAAAGGTAATTATGTTCTCTGCAAAATTGAGCAAAAACACATATTGTGTTTAAAATATAACACAATATCAAGTTCTTATTTACTGAACTGTTGTACAGTATAAAATCACATTTCAACTCAATATTCTGGACAAACAGCCCTCTTGTGATACTGCTCTCGCTGCTCCTGTGATATCGCTTATCATATGATATAAATATGAGACAAAAACACATACAGGGGTATTTTTGCACCAGTATCTTGAATTTTAGAGCATAACTGCATTTATGGAATTGTTGCCCTGCATCATATTTATCAACAGTCAACTGTATGAAGTATAAGATAATGTACAGGTTTGGGGGCAGGGCCAGCTGCGTTAACTGTATTAAAATATTTTAATCGCGTTTTTTTTTTATAACTAATTAATTAAGTTAATGCGTTAAACTGACAGCCCTAATATATATATATATATATATATATAAAAGATTTTATTTTTATATTTTCTATTCACATTTTAAAGTTTTAGTATATATATATATATATATATATATATATATATATTTGGCAACCAGCTCAAATCAAATAAGTTTAACAATTTTTTGTTTATTTATTTATCTTATTTTTATTATTAGTTCATGTTTATTTTATTTGAAGTAATTCATTTTTTTAATAGTTTTGTATAGCAATAATAACCATGCTGCCTTTGAATTATATTGTAATGTTCATATTTTCTTGTAGCATTTAAAACTATTGATTTTATTGAATTGTATTTATTAAAAATGATTGTTTTATTTTTAACATAAAGTATTATAGAATTTAAATATTAGCCATTTGTTGATTACCAGTCATCAATATATTTATGCCTATGAGGCAGAAATTTTATATCTGTGCATCTTATAGTTAGTTTTGATAGATTTCATAAGCATCAAGTTATTAAAACAAAATTTTATCCTCTTGTTCTTTGGAAAACCATTGATGTTCTTCTGTTTTAATCTCAAAAGAATCATATAGCAACCTTATATAGTGAGAAATGATTCTTTGCTAAACCTAAAGTGCTGCAAAGGGCCTTTATTGAGTATTTTGAAGATTACAGCAACATGTAGTCAAGTGCTGTATGTTTCTTGTGATGGGAGAGGAGGGAGCTCAGCCCTGGTCCTGGTTATCTGCCTTCCTGCTGTTCAGTTTACTGCTAACACACCTGCCTGTAATTTTCCAGTGAACTCAAAGACCTTGATTAGCTGCTTCAGGTGTGTTTGACTGAAGTTGGATCTGTGCTCTCTCAGGAGGCAAGACCTCCAATGAGTTTGGAAATCATATTTATAATGTGTGCTCATTATGGTCAGTCTGATATAAACTTGTTGGCCAATGTAACATTTCTTTCTTTCTTTCTTTCTTTCTTTCTTTCTTTCTCTCTCTCTCTCTCTCTCTCTCTCTCTCTTTCACTTCCAGATAAAGGATGCATTTTGAGTGCATGTGCAACAAAGTGAAGAACATGTGTGACCCTGGACCACAAAACCAGTCTTAAGTAGCACGGATATATTTGTAGCAATAGCCAAAATTACATTGTATGGGTCAAAATCGATAAAATTTTTCTTTTATGCCAAAAATCATTAGGATATTAAGTAAAGATCATGTTCCATGAAGATATTTGGTAAATTTCCTACAGTAAATATATCAAAACTTCATTTTTGATTAGTAATATGCATTGCTAAGAACTTCATTTGGATAACTTTAAAGGCGATTTTCTCAATATTTACATTTTTTTCACCCTCAGATTCCAGATGTTCAAATAGTTGTATCGGCCAAATATTGTCCTATCCTAACAAACCATACATCAGTGGAAAGCTTATTCATACAACTTTCAGATGATGTACTTGAGAAAAATTGACCCTTATGACTGGTTTTGTGGTCCAGGGTCACATATATGCATAATGCACAAATAAAATGCTTATGTGCTGCCACAGTAAAGGATAGGAAAATGTGGTTGTGCAAACCTGTTGTGGCTAAAAGAAATGGCACAAACTCAATCGTATACAGTTAAGATTCACAATGAAATCCTATGATCAATACCAATTACAATAGCTTCCACCAGCAGTCCACATGGTTCGGTCAGGAGAGCTGCTCGCACTGGTTATAGCTCCATGTGTAAACCATTACCAGTCCATGCCTTAGGCCAGCTGCAATAAATCATCTCTTCCTCATTTTAATTAGCCCCCCAAATGGTCCACGTCTGACCCCCCTCACATTTCCGAGTGACCATTCGGGAATGGTACAATCCAGATGGTTTTTCAGGTTCATTTTTGTGCTGAAAGTTATTTTTATTTTCCTCGAAACCACTAGATGGTTTCCAAACATATCCAAAACATTTGCTTTTCAAGATGCACGTGCAAATTTGGCTGATCCTTGACACGATCGCGGGCAGCAGCGCAAAGTTGATTCTGTGCTTACTTGATCTAATATTTGATGTTGTAGATTTAAGTAGCAAATGAGAATCGCTAAAATTATTGAATATATTTTGAGACAAAGGTCTGTTTAATGATTTTCAGTTTTGTTTAAGGTAATTAAAGCAACATTTTTTAAATAACAGAAGAATATGTAAAAGTATGGTATTTGGGGTAAAAAGCGCCCCTGCTGTTGGGGCTAAAGGCACAATAATTAACATGATAATTAATAGATGCCTGACTTTTCCGTTTGTTGACATGACATGGTGAGATTCAGATGGTAAATATAATACCTTATGTTGGGTTTCCATCTTAGAGATAATCACCATGTTTATAATGAAACCATCATATCTTAAAATATATTTTTATATTAACGTTTTTTTAATGACAGTATATTTATTGGACAACATTCATTCTTTTATCTATCCAAATAAGCAGAAAATAGTACAAACTTCACTGAAGTGATTGTTTTGAACAAGTATTAACTTACGCATTATTTTAGCTAATGTATTTGTATCAGTAATGTGTGCCTTTTACCTCATGTGTGGGGTAAAAGGCCCCCCGTCCCACCTCTTATATTTATAAGATTTTTAAACAAAATAAACTACTTGTATGATTTATTTTCACACAAAATCTGTTGCTCCATAAATGTTCAATACAAACGTATATATATATTTTTCTGCAATCATACATTATGGGTATAGTAAAAAAAAAAAAAAGCACATTTTTTCTTAAGGTATGCCTTTAGCCCCATTGTACCCTACTGATATATGAGGTATTTTGACAGGATACAGATTTATAGTGCAAGACAGCCATACATGCCTGGATCAGCCACATCCCATCTGGGGTTAAAGATCAGATAATGCTTCACAAAAGCACCCTTTCTATGAACAAGAAGGAACCTGACATGATAACGTCATTTAAAACATTGAGGGGAAAAACATTTCATTAGACATGATTAAAAGAAATTTAGAATTTCTTTCAACCTGCATAAAAAAATGATTATTATAAGTAATCATAATTATGTAATAATTATGATTAATTATTTAGCCGTTTTATGCTACTGCTTTTGTCACCACTATTATTTGTTGCTTGTATTTGTACTGCTTTTTTCTTCTATAATTGTTTGAGGACTTTTAACTAAGGCTTAGTATTTCAGCTGTGTTGTCGAAATTGCTATCAAGAATTATGAGATTTCACTGTTATCTAAAATTTCATTATCAGATATCTCATATGTCCCACACCTAACTGTTAAATAATTGTGTTTGCAGTGTTGACCAAAATAATTGTGGTTAGGATTTTTGCCATAATCAAGCAGCTTTAGTATTTTATGTATTTGTATGTATTCACTAATGAGTTTATTAAAATAGGACTCATTTTCTGGGTTTTTTATACTTGTTTTTGTGAAATTAAAAGGATAAATTTACTTGCAATATTTTCTTGCTTGTAAACTTCTAAAGTTTTCAACTTGTTTACTTTTTAAAAAATGGAAAAAAAATCAGCAGTAAAACAAAATGCATAACAGGTGTTTATATTTTATTTTAACATTTTTTAAATGATTTATTAAGAATAAGATTGTTTGCAGTGTGAGGTGTATGAGGTATGTACTGATATTTGTCAGTAGACAGTAAGCCTGTTCACCAGGACTGCATTCATTTGACCAAATATACAGTAAAAACAGCAATATTGTGAAATATTATTACAGTGGCTGTTTTCTATTTGAATATATTGTAAAATCAAATTTATTCCTGTGATGCATAGCTGAATTTTCAGCATCATTACTCGTCTTGTGTCACATGATCCTTCAGAAATCATACTAATATGCTGATTTACTGCTCAAGAAACATTTATTATTATTATTATCAATGCTGAAAACTGCCCAGTAATTTCAGGGAAACTGTGATACATTATTTTAGGATTCTTTGATGAATAGAAAGTTAAAAGAACAACATTTATTTTTGTACCATTATAAATCTTTACTGTTGATACCGTTGCTTTTGATCAATTTAATGCATCCTTACTGAATAAAAGTACTAATTTCTTTCAAAAACATCTTAATAACCCCAAACTTCTGAATATTAGCGCATGTTCACAAGATGATTTCTCTTATCAGAGGTTGCAGAGTTCACTTTACGTTAAGTGTCATATAAAGCCATACACAGGAAAGTTATTATTACAGATGCTGAACCAGATTTGCTTTGATAATAATGTATTGGCTATATTACAAGACATCTTGCATTATTTAATGAATGCACTAATCTAAACTGCAAAAACACACTAGTTTTAGTGAAGATTGTTATTAAGACGTCGGGATCTTCTCAATTTCTCTCGCAGTGCACATGTGCCGACTGGAGAAGGTAAACATTAGCCTCAGACGCTACGAAGGCTGCGCTATATCTTTCAAACTTTATACATCGCAGGTTTTGTTATGTCTACATCATTTTTAAACACTGCATTTGTTTGTTCACCTCAGAAAACCTCTGAACGAACTCAACGGTTTGTGTCGCGGGAGGCACTGGGCTGAGCGGTAGCGCTCCAATGTGAAGTTTTGGGAGAAGGTGTTGCTCTGCCCCATGCAGACTTCCCCACCCCACTGTGGGCTTGGCAGGGCTTTAAAAGGCAGCATTGTCCATGTCCCGCCACCCCCTCACTCCTCTCCCTTGTAGAGTAAACACGGGCCGCAGCAGCTGAAGGAGAGCGTTTGGAACGGGACGCTGGCTTCCACATGGTGCGCCCCGCTGAATGAAATGTTTGTGCCTCCGCTGTGACCCCAGCGGCCAGAGGCCTCGACACCCTCCTCGCCCCGCTGCGGAAGTCACCAAATCTGCCATATCCTGGGTAGGGGCGATGTGGGCAAAGAATGGGGTCAGGATAAGGCAGGGTCAATGGGAGGGTATGGGTTTCATTGGCCCTGTGATCATAATTAACCCAAGATTTCAGAGCGCCTCGGGTCACGACATGCTCAGCGTGATGTATCTCTATTTTCAGGTCATGTCGAAGGATCGTTCTTGTGAGTTGAGCGCACAAACTAAATTACAAGTGGGAAGTTTTATGTCAGAAGCTTTATTTGTGAATGTACAGTTCAGCTTAGTGTTATTATTGTTATAAGTACCACTTCAAAAAAGAGTATTAAAATGTAAATATTAGATGCGTGTGCTCTCCTCTGAAAGTAAACAAGGCGCAGCACATGCGATGTTTATGTAGGAAAAGCATGTGCATGCATCGCGATACTCTCCAAAATGGCGACAGGGTGACACAGAGGAGGAATTGTTGAATAAAGTCATTATTTTAGTTTTCTTTGCGAACAAAAAGTAATCTCGTAGCTTCAAAAAAATTACAGTTGAACCACTGATGTCACATGGACTATTTTAACGATGTCCTTACTTCGTTTCTGTGCCTTGATTGTGGTAGGACTCTTGCTGTCTATGAGAGGGTCAGAGAGCTCTCGGATTTCATCAAAAATATCTTAATTTGTGTTTTGAAGATGGTGAAGGTATTGCGGGTTTGGAACGACATGAGGGTGAGTAATTCATGACAGAATTTTCATTTTTGGGTGAACTATCCCTTTAAACATAAATAATTTAAGATAAAATATTAAAAAAGACAAATACTTAATCTGAAAGATGTACATGAAATTAGAAATATTTCCTTACTAAAACTAAAATCTAAATTAAACCTAAATAGAAATATTTATTTTAAAGAAATGACAAAAACATATAACTTCCTCTTTAGCAGATCTCAAAATGATTTTTTTTTTTTTTTTTTTACTTTTATCATATTGTGACTTATCATCATGTTGTGATGTCTTAATTTTCTTGTAACATTTAAAACGATTGGTGTGATTTCATTTTATTAATTAAAAATGATTGTATTTATTTTATTTTTAACAAAATATTATAGAATTTTAAAAATGGAAAACTGAAATATTTAAAAAACTAATGAAAACTACAAAGACACATAATAAAATTATTTAAACTTAAACGCAAATTATAAATAAAAATAATAACTAACCCTAACCCAAACTAATGAAAAACCTAAATTACTAAAATTAATACTTAAATATAAATTAAACCTAAATAGAGATATTTTAAAAAAAAAACTAATAAAAATGAAAAAAGCACATAATAATTACTAAAACTTGAACTAAAATTCAAATAAAAACTTAAAAATATAAAATTTAATGCTAATTCAAAATGTTAATAAATAAAATAACAGTATATAATTAAAGCTGCAAGCAGCGATGAAAGGGCCCTCGCACCCGGGCTCACCGCCATCACGTGGCCATAGGAAAACAGGGAACAGCGGGCAATATGCTTTTTAAGTGGTAAATATAGGAGGAATATGTAAAGTCATTTATATGTGCCAAATTTCCTGCTGCCAACAAATTGTAACTGAATATTGGCCTTTAGATGTGTTCAGGACAGGACTCTTATAAAACGTGTAAAGTTTGAGGCAGATTGGGCATTGCATGTTTAAGTTAGTGTAAAACAAGTCATTTCCTGTTGCCAGCAGGTGGCGCTATAATTATAACTGAATAT
>JAFVLL020013257.1:0-28828 GCA_021397915.2 Tor tambroides | reverse complement strand
TCTTAGGGCTTCAACAACTGAGAGCAAGGCAGTTTCGGTCGAATGTCCACTTCTGAAGCCAGATTGATTACTGTCCAGGAGGTTGTTCTGTGTGAGAAAGGCAGAGACTTGGTTGAACACAACTCATTCAAGTGTTTTTGCAATGAAAGGTAGAAAGGAAACCGGTCTATAGTTCCCTAAAAGAGTTGGGTTAAGAGTGGGGTTATACGAGCCTGTTTAAATGCTGAGGGAAAAATTCCAGTGTGAAGGGATGTGTTAACGATGTGAGTGAGTGCAGGTACAACTGGCTTGAAGGAGATGAGATGGAATAGGATCAAGCGGACAAGTAGTAGCATGACTGGAAAGGATGAGTTTAGAGACTTCTGCCTCAGAGAGTGGAGAGAAGGATGTGAACGAGTGTATCACATATGAGTGGAGTCTAAATTATTATGGGTGTAGAATGGTTAGTGTGACGGGGATGAGTTAAAACTGACGAACATAACTTTAAAGGCTGTTTTTTATAAAATATCTGGCATTTCTTTTAGAAAAATATTTTTCACAAGTAACAAACACAAATAAATGCTTATACATTATTGCCAAAAATCATAGACACTATGCACATTTTGTTAATAATTTTGTACAAACAAAAAGTACAAACTTAGTGAATTGCTTCAGGGACATGACAAAATGCTTGGTTTAAGATAGATTTGAGACATTATTTTAGGCTAAAAATATTAAAACGCAATAATTATTTGTATTCATTATAATGGGCATACCAAAGTATTGTTAAAAGCTTCTAACAATTCATTTTGGTGACCCATTTTTTTCTCTGGGGGACTGAAATATTACCGAATCCCAGGAATGACCCTTATACAGTGATATTGGACATTTCTAAAGTAAATATCATGTGTCTAAATATCATGTGTACATCTTTGAGGTTAAATCTCGGGTGCATGCATCACATGATTTCCTGAACTCTGAGTCAGCGTGCTGTCATCACATTTTCTTCTTAAGGTCTCTTAACATCAATCCTGAAATCAGGGCATTTAGACTACTAACAGTAAGACTTTACAGAGATTATGAGACACCAAGTCAGCAAAGCAAAGATGTTGGCATATCATTTCAGGATGAAGGACCTTAGCCTTGAAATCATTTAGGCTACTTTTTGCCATTATGCCAAAATATAACAAACATATGCATTTTATTTAAATTAAAATACCTTAGTTTTAGTAAATACCTTTCAGTGAGTTTTGAGTCTGCAGCTGGATTGAGAGGGTTTGTGTTGTTCTAACAGTACATGATGCAGGAAAGCTGATTCCTCTATTTAATTCCTCTGTTTCCTCTACAGGCTGTGACAAGGCTTGTAATGGTAGGTTTTTTTTTTAGGCCAATTAACCATGAAATGATGCACCAAAATTGGCATTTAACATTTAAAAGTTCCTAAATTGCGCAGGTCGTTTGTTAACGTGTATGAGACAGAGGTCAGCAAAGATTTTGAGTCACTTATTGCCTCCACCCTCCCTGGACAGACATTACACAGACTCCTGACACAATCGCAATAGTAACAAAGTTCAAGTATAAGACAATAAATTCAAGTGTTTTGGTGTTCTCTTCTGCGTTTGTGATTTAATTTTGAATACTTTAACCCTTCGTGATTCTTAGCTTCATGCCGTGCAGATACTATGATTATTTGTGTATGGACAGCAGACAGACACACATTTACACACCTCGCTCGTAATCCTCAGCTGGTGGCGAGTTCCATGCAGGTCAGCGTTTGCTAGACACAGCTTTTATTTGTCCCTGATTATTTCTGCGCAAGTCACCTCACGTCCTGTCAGAGGTGATCATCCTCACATAAGCTGATTCTGTTCCGCCTGGGGGCCTCCATTCAGGGCCCAGCACAGTCACTAGGCCGGCCAGACCTTACTCACAGGCCCAGGGCAGCCCAGTCAGCAAATACAGCACCAGTAGAGAATGAGAGCAACACACAGACATAAATACATCACAGTTTTTTAACAGCTGGCCACCACAACAAGCATCCAGGTACAAAACAGGGTTGTTTCCGGAGGACAGATGTTGAAGCCTTTGACCCTTTTGCACTGACATGCAGATGTCTAAATAAGCACAATTAATTTCAGTGAGATAGTACAGCTGCTATCATGCAGAAACTGAATTTGGGACAGCTCCCATCTACTCATGTGTTTAGAATACATTCCTCCTCTCTATTTCTTGGTCCTCCGTTTAAAATAAAGAATGTTTAAGTTTGAAAATCTGTGTTATGTATATTTTGGTCTCTATTTGAACATACAAAGCTTAAATTTATTGAGAATAAATCAGTTCATTACCCTAACCAAAATCATGTGAAAGACACTGTCGCCATCTAGTGATGAGTCTCGACAAGTTTCACTAAAAAAAAAAAAAATTAAATTTATAAAACGGTATTTAAGGAATAATGTGTAGAGCTTTTATTATCAAGAAAATTAAAATTTATATACATTTAGATGTATAAACGAAATTGTCAATATAAGATCAATATAAGGTATTATCTAATAAAAATACAAACATTCGTCTCGATTATTACGAGGACATAAACGCTGCACGGACAATAATTGTAAAATAATAAATAAAAAAAAAAAAATATATATATATATAGAGAGAGAGAGAGAGAGAGAGAGACAGAGAGAGAGAGTCTATAGCACTTTTACAACATTTACAGATAAAAATATTTATTTTTAATAATTTCTACTTGTTTTACCACTGTATTAATGTTTCAGATAAATCACTTTTGTAGTGTAATAGTAATAATAATAACAATAATAATAATAATAATAATAATAGCTACATGAAAATAAACAACGGGCTTTGAATGTGTATCGTCAATGATAATTACGGAATTTTTTAATTGTATAACTGTAGCAATTATGTAGCCTAATAACAGTTTTTAAAGAATTAATGTAATAGTTTGAAATTGCATGACTGCTGTATTAATATTTTAAATAACGAGTTTCAGATTTATCATGGCTGTCTATCTTTGATTATGTGTTACATTATAATTAACTTAATGATATTCGCAGGCAACATTATTGCATATCACAGGGGTGCACTAACAGTTGATGCTATTTAATTTTCAGCTTACACAGTTAGTGTCTTTTGTACCAGACACGTCTTTTTGCTATAATATTATTATGGAAACTGTCTTAGTCACAGGACAAGGTCGTTGAAACGAAAATCTCCCGCTAGAAAAACATTGTCCATATGCACTGGCATAGTGGTATACTCCGGCTTCAGTGAGCAGTTGTCATAGCCGCTGCCTGAGCCGATTAGCCTATTTAATAAGTGGAAGTCTACATAAGACTTATAAAAGCAGTAAACATGGCGGCGAAGAATAGTGCGGAAGAAACAGTCAAAAACTCTCAGGGGTCCGATGACAATGACAACATGTCAACGACTGAATACTGCCAGCGGCTGCAGCAGTGGATGTGGCGCTATTACAGTGGCTATGTGAGCTGGCAGAGCTGGGTGTTCCTGTCCGCGCCGCTCTTTCCTCCGCCCGCGTGTGCCGCGACGCCCGCTGACATCGCCGCTTGGTGTAACCAGATGAGCAGCCCACCATCCAGCCGCCCAGCAGCCCCTGCCACATCCAGCAGCGCAGAGAGACCACCAGCACAGCCGGCAGGTAGCTGTGTCAATCCACTGCTCCGAGGAGATGGAGTAATTCGCTTTTTCACTAAACACGTTAACAAACGATAATGAAGAATTGGACTAAATTAGCTTACTTTTATGTACCTTTAGTATTATGTATCTCCATAATCCCCCATAATTATGGACTTTTTAATATTAGCTATATATCCTGTCCCCACATTGAGGTGTCTTAAAGCTTCACTGTGCCCACTCAAACTTTGGTGTTAAAGACATAATGCAGCATAAAAGCCAGACTAAATACATGGTACTGTAAAAGCCTTGACAGGCAATGACACCTGTTCACCAGCTACTGAGTAGCACAGTACCTGGAGAGGCCAACATTAATTTACAAGTCACATACTATCTTTTAGTGAAATAATTACTAGTAATTAGACATTTTCCTTTCTGCATAATTCTGTAGGTCACCATCAAATGTGACTCTTTCTGGACCACAAAACCAGTCATAAGGGTCAATTTTTTGAAAATAAATAAGCTTTCCATTGATGTATGGATAGTTAGGATAGGACAGTATTTGGCTGAGATACAACTATTTGAACATCTGTAATCTGAGGGTGCAAAACAATCCAAATATTGAGAAAATCGCCCTTTAAAGTTGTCCAAATGAAGTTCTTAGCTATGCATATTACTAATCAAAAATTAAGTTTTGATATATTTACGGTAGGAAATTTACAAAATATCTTAATGGAACATGATCTTTACTTAATATCCTAACGGTTTTTGGCATAAAAGAAAAATCTATAATTTTGACCCTTACAATGTATTGTTGGCTATTGCTACAAATATACGCGTGCTACTTATGACTGGTTTTGTGGTCCAGGGTCACAAATGTAAGCAAATTTGTGACACTGATGTGGATTCTGTAGATCTGATTTTCTTATTATTTGTTGAAGCACTGAAGGTGCAAACTTGAGAATGCACACTTAGGTTCTAACGTCATGTCCTATCTTCATCTTTTGTTCTTTCAGGTAGAGAGTACACCATCCCCTCCCCGCTCCGTAGATTTCTGGCAGAAACTGTGGATTTCTTCATTCTCTTCTGTGTTAAGGCAACCATAGTGTTGTGGATTATGCATCTCAATGGAATGAGGTGATTTGAGAAGGTGTTCCGAACAAAAATGAAGTATCCTTCTTGAATCATTCCTACACTGAACAGCCATAGGTGTACTTCTATTTTACATATAATATCACAGTTTCCACAAAATATTAAGTGGCATGCCTGTTTTAAACATTGATAAGAAATGTTTCTTGAGCAGCAAAACAGCATATTAGAATGATTTCTGAAAGATAATGTGACACTGAATACTGCAGTAATGATGCTGAAAATTCAGCTTTACCATCACAGGAATAAATTATATTTTGAAGTATATTAAAATAGAAAACAGTCATTTTACATTTTAATGAACTTTTATACAGTTTTACTGTTTTACTGTATTTTTATTTATTTATTTATTAAATTTTTATGCAGTTTAGGTGACCTAAAGAGACTTCTTTCATAAACATTAAAAAATCTTACTGACTCCCTACTTTTGAACTCCCTACTCTATGTATTGTATGACAGTTAATATGTCTTTGATCTTCTAAACAGAGATATTTCCAAATTCATGATGCAGTTTATCATGGAGGAGATTGATGAGAACACATCACTGGAGGACCTGCAGAAGATGATGGTCGTGGCTTTAGCATACAGAGTCCTAGTGTGTGTCTATGAAGTGAGTGAGCATTGTTTGTCTTTCATGTTGTGAAAGCCACAGTTACAAGCCTTGTCTCTCAATCTGTTTTTAATTTACATTTTAAAATTGTTTAATCAGCCTTGTCATATTTTCACTTTGTAACAACATTTGGTAGAAAACCTCTGTAGTCTAAAAGTGGTTTGAATGAGTTAGTTTGTTTTTAAACGGCTCACGTTCCTTCGGTCTGTGTTCTGTCTTCATCTGCAGATCATCTGTATTTGGGGAGCTGGAGGTGCCACTCCTGGAAAGTTCCTGCTGGGGCTTCGAGTCGTCACATGTGACACGACAGTCCTAGTGCAGCCCAATCGGGTTTTGGTGGTACCGGCATCCAGTGTCAGCTTACCTGCGTGAGTTATACGTATATTTATATAATGCGGTGGCCATCAAACCCCTGGGTTTTTGCCAGAAATAGCCCTGATAAAATAATAATAAAATTTTTAAAAAATATATATATATATTTATATATATATATGGGTTGTTGACAGGACATGGCGTTTTCACTGTCCCACAGAATAAAAAAAAAATTTAATTAATATTGTCGTTATTTAAAATGCTGTAAATCATTAAACATTTCTACGTCCTACATGGAACTGTTGTTAAAAAAACTGGAGTGTTATTCAATTTTTTTTTTTTTTTTGAGCCAAATGTCAAAATTGTCCTATGGTGTGACTGTCCCAAGCATGGTTCAGTAAATTACAACTTTTATAAATTAAAAAGAAAAATATAAAAATGTTAA
Source organism: Tor tambroides (assembly GCA_021397915.2). Classification (NCBI taxonomy): domain Eukaryota; kingdom Metazoa; phylum Chordata; class Actinopteri; order Cypriniformes; family Cyprinidae; genus Tor; species Tor tambroides. Next base: position 22,682 of record JAFVLL020013257.1, on the reverse strand, counting down.
TAAATACACCCGGCATAACTGTACAAGTGTCTATTTTAGTAAATGTCAATCATTTTTTTCATCTATATATTTCTGAAAGTGTAGGAACTTAATTAACATTTTGTCTCTGAAAACTATGTCCTGTGGTGTGACACCATATCCTGATTTTAAATGGGCAATTCCAGAAAAAACTGTAATTAGTTGAAGGACCCTATTCATGGTTGTGTTACTGAAGCTCTGACACGTGCACATGGTCAAATTTTGTCTCAGAATTGTTAAAATATTTAACTTTTTTTTGTAGGGCTGCTCGATTATGACAAAAATCATAATCACGATTATTTTGGTCAATATTGTAATCACGATTATTTAAAACGATTATTAGTGGGCCATATGACCAAAACTTTATATAAAAGATTTATTTAAAGATAGTGATATATATATATATATATCACTATCAAATAAATATTTTCTGTAAATAAGGTTGCTATGACATCTACATTTTAGAGACCAGCGAAATGTCACAATTGTCAATATCACAGCAGAATACTAGAGTAAATAATATTAGTTAAAAAAAGGTCCTAAAAAAAATTGAAAATAATTAAACTGCCAGCAATAAAAAAGCAAGGAATACAATGTCAGTAATAAAAAAGCAAAAGAATACAATAGAAAAAAAGATACAAATGAAACAAACTGTGCTTTAAGTTTAAGTCTAAAGTATTCAGTTAACAGCCTACTACTAGAGCAAATGAATAACCTAAACAAAAATAAAATAAAACAGCATAGTCTTCACTGTAAGAATTAAACTTCCTTTGTTACTTATTAAAGCTACAAATGTCCTTCAGTAAAGAGTAGTGAGTGATTTTGTCTTTGTCTTTTGTTGTTTGATTAATATTAAAGGTGCAGTTGGAGATCTCGGAAAATGCTAACTTTAGCCTGATAGCACTGAAAGCGAACGTCCCACCCTCCCTGCAATCGCCGTCCAAAGCCACGCCCCCTGAACGCACATACGCTCAAAGAGCAGAATACCAGAGGCAACATTAAATTACTACAATAGAATACATCAACGGTTACCAATTACAGTCCTCGTGCCCTCCCCGCTCTGCACATTTCATATGTATATCTTATCACGTCCAACGTTTGTTCTATTCAACCGTAAGTCATTAAGTGCCCTGCGAAGTGGACATCACCAGATATTCCGACATGATTCCAGTTCAAAGCGAGCGTATATGTTCAATACAAAGGGCATTAAAGTGTGTGAGACGTGGATTTAAATAGTATTTATTTACAGAGGTATGTCACACTTCACACTTCTCTAGTAAGTTTCGTCTGTGTGTGAAGACGCTGCACAGCGCAAATCCGTAAGTGTAAATAAGTGAATCCGAAGTGAAATAAACTTCAACGGATATCCCCTGCTCAGGGAGCAAAGAACAATGTGTAGGGAGCATGTCAATTGAACACAGTTCATGCACGTAGCTCTCTTCTAACGAGCTGGTTATCTGAATCAGGTGTGTTAACTAAGCGAGACATGCAAAATATGCAGAGCGGGGGGCGCGAGGACTGGAATTGGGAACCGCTGGGCTACATCATGTGTCATTCAGCGGAGAGAAAACTTTATAGCACAGTTAGTAAAAGTACTACAATACCAGGAAGGAAGATTGGGTTGTTGATGTTTGCCTGCCATTCTTGCTCTCTCTGCACAGCGTGCGTGAACGCGCCGATGACGTATCGTGTCTGCGCGAACAGGGTGTGCAGAGGTATGCAAATACATGCGTTGACAGACAGGTAGGAAAGCCAATTAAAACGCTCAGACCGAGCGTTTTGATTGGACGGACATTTCTTGGTCCTACACCTTCCACAGAATATATAAATACAGATAAATACATTTAGACCACTTAACTTAATGATTACTATCAGGATGTGAAGAGACTTTCAACCAGAATAACAAAAAATGTTCTGAAGACAATCACCAATGGCACCTTTAAGCACACAGTTGCAGCAGGAATATAGTCCGCTGTCACTTTAAGAGCCGCACGGATCCAATTTACTGTTACACACGTATTTTCATTCTTACGTTCATTTATTACATAAACCCTCCTCGGTTATGTGAATAATCACTAAGCGACACATTTTTTGCGCGTATTTGGCCGTTTTAGGCGCTAAAGATGACTTTCCATATCCGTGTGTTCCGTCTCTGAGCGCATACACAGTAATCCTCCTGAGGAAGCGCAAGTTCTCTTTCACGCTTTTAAAAACATGAATAAATCTAATCAAATTAAATAAATCAAGCACGTCCCGTTTTGCAAAAGTCTGGTTACATGATTTTACTGATTAGCATGCGAAATTGGGCTTTTATGGAGGAACGAATGCACACCGCTGGAAAGGGGGCGGAATGGGGCGCAATAATCGTTTTATCTCGATTACTGTGTTTTCATAATCGTTGGAGGCCTAAATCGAAATCGAAACTGAATTTCGATTAATTGCACAGCCCTATTTTTTTGGAACCACTACAAAAGTGATAAGTTTTGTTGTCCTTTGGTGTGACACCAATAAATTATATTTTTGAATTAAAAAATGTATGTTAAACTACATAATCATGGAAAATGATGCAGATGTGTCTTGCAAACCGCTAAGGACAGGTTAGCTCAGAATAGCAAGGTCATTAATTGACAGAAAAAGGCTGAAACCGTCCTATGGTGTGACAGAAAATGTCCTCTGGTGTGACAGTACAGGTCTCTTTAAAAAGCATTTTAAATAATAAAATAAGATTTATTTAACTCCTTTTTATTCTTTTTTGATCATTTTTAGTGTTCTTAAATGCAATAATTACATTAAACTATTTTCTGATGTTTTTACAGAAAACTTGTACTGTTATAAAGTGTCATGAAAATAAGTATAAAATGTGATACTATGTTTTTGAAACAGAAAGAATTGAGGGAGAGAAATTAGTGGAAGAGAGAGGACACAGAAATATAGACAGAAAATTACCAGGGATCCACGCAGAAGGGAGGAGATCCTAAGAGAACAATGCAGAAAGTAAATAGAACAAAAATTATGCCTTAAAAAGAGTAGCTATATAGTTTTAAAAAATGAATTCACATCTTAATGTATATAGTTTGAATATCAATCAGATAGAAGAGTTTGAGTAACATTCTGATGGAAAGAGACTGAATTTTGTTGATGAAAATTATTTTGTTTTGTTTAAAAAACATGTTGATATAGTTTATATCAAAATTAAACTTTCTTTCTCCTTTGATATGTTCAAAGTTAAATAGAAATAATTTAATAACTACCATTTCTGTCTTTTAGTGTGATGTTATGTCCTATGGTGTGACACACATAAAAGAACCACATATTTGTTTTATCTCAAAATATCTTAAAAAATTGCAACAGGGGAGATACAAATATCACTCAACTTAAAATGGTATAATTTTCAGCAGTTTTAAATGGATGACAGCAAAGTTTAACTTGTCAAAGTTTGTCTTGAAATTGTTCAACAAGTCATGGGGAAAAAAATGATGTTAATTATAATTTCATATTAAATAAATAACACTATATGAAAATAAGTGTCTAACAATAAAGATAAATCTCTCTCATGCTATTTATATATTATTAAGATTTTTTTTTCTTAATTTTTGCTAAAACACACCATAGGACAAATTTATGGTACAGTTCAGTAAAAATGCTTAAAAAAACAATGAAAGAATTGATGAAGTTAGTGACCCTTTATATTTTCTCAAAGATCAGACTTTACACTACATAAATATATGCATTTCTTCTTCAAAAATGGTCTTTTACAAAAAAAAAAAAAACTTTTTACTGGCTATTTGTCAAATACCCATATATATGTGTGTGTGTGTGTGTGTGTGTGAGAGAGAGAGAGAGTTTATATATATATATATATATATATATGTATATATTAGTGCTGTCAAACGATTAATCGCATCCATAATAAAAGTTTTTGTTTATATAATATATGTGTGTATACTGTGTATATTTATTATGTATATATAAATTAGTGGTGTCAAAATTAGCGCGTTAACGCATGCGATTAATTTTTTCTGATTAACCCGTTAAAAATATTTAACGCAATTAACGCAGGGGCGGGGCTAGAGTTTGCCACCCCATTCGCAACTGTTGCCTCTGTCTCTTTTTTCTTGAAAGGATTGCGTTTATTTAGATGCAGAACGTCTTTATGACCACATCAAACGGGAGACATTTCAGACGCGCTCTAACTTCGCCTCCGCGCCAGGCGCGAGTCAAACGAGCGCGGAAAAGGTACTGTGCTCGTAGCGCACGCTCTTCAAATACACGCACAAAGGTGCCGGCGCGCGCTGTAGGCTGTATCATTTCATATCAAACAGCGAAAGAAACTACGTGCATGCAATGTCCTAGTTATGCCGTCAGTTAAGGAATGAAGTTACCAAAAAGGCAATGAAAGCTGCCTTAAAACTGCGTGCATGCATGCAATATGTTATATATGCGTCACATTTAAGAACATGTCTCTGAAATGGTTTTAAAAACTGTCCTGAGGCACCCCAGCACTGTCTCTCTCATCTAAAACACCCGATTCAACTCGTCCGCTCATTAGTAGAGACTTTAAGACCTGAAGTGGGTCAGAAAAGGTAAAGAGAGTTGTGAGAAAATAAGACAGGTCAGATCCGCGTCACGTTCAGCAGCAGCAGCTTTTAAAGCTACAGCAGGCAAATAAGCTAATAATACGGTGGCCGAGAGAGCTCAACGCGCTGCAAATAGAAAATTAAGCTGCAAATTAAGAAAACAACTTCCTCAATTTGACAACACACACGCTGCAAATGCTCACAACACAACCAAAAAAGAAACGCGCTGCAAATAGAAAAAAAACGCCTGCAAATTAAGAAAACAACTTTCGTCAATTTGACAACACACACGCTGCAAATGCTCACAACACAACCAAACAAAGAAATGCACTGCAAATAAAATTTATTTGGTTGTGTTGTGAGCATTTGCAGTGCGTTTCTTTATTTGTTTGTGTTGTGAGCATTTGCACCACCTGCTGTCAAACTGATGAAGATGTTTTCTTGATTTGCTGGTGCTTTTTCTATTTGCATGTGTTTTCTGAAGTTGCAGCGCGTTGAGCTCTCTCAGCCACCGTATAATAACCAGCTGCTGTGATTAATCCAAGAACCAAAGAAAAAAAGAGGAAATCAATAACCTTTATAGCTTTAAGGGGTTCATCTATTTTTAATTTAGAATTTAGTGTTTGGTAAGTATTCATTTTCTGTATATTTCTGCTGAAGGGCACAAGTAGCTAAATATGTAATTTATTATCATAGGTTCATGTGATGATTGTTTTAAGTTCACTTAAATTAGAAGTTAAGTCTAATAAATGTTAAAATTTATAGATCTAAATTATACTGTAATGCTGACTGGCTACAGTCAATGGTTAAATATTCAGGGAAAAAAACTATTTTATAGAGACATCAGTAATATTGATATCAGTGATGCTGGCCTTCAATCATAAAAAAAGATGCCATTAAAGAAATATTAAAAATATACTGTCTTTATGTTTTTTGTACATTGTACATCTGAATATTGAATGCGAAATTATTGCAATATAAAAGTATATTTAAAAACTTTAATGTTAGGTGGAATTAATCGCGATTAATTTTAGAAAAATGTGCGATTAATTAGTTAATTTTTTTTAATCAATTGACAGCACTAATATAAATACAAACACATGCATGTATATATTTACAAAAAATGTTATGCTTATATATTAAATATATTTATATATAATATATAAGAATATATAAATGTATATACATGTAAATATTTTCAAAATATGTACTGTATGTGTGTGTCTTTTTATATGCATAATAAATATACACAGTACACATACATATATTATGTAAACAAAAACTTTTATTTTGGATGTGATTAATCGTGATTGACAGCAGTAGTGTATATATATATATATATATATATATTTATGTTTTTATGTTTTTTTTGCAGCTCTACAGTACGGGCTTTAAACAAAAACTTCTCCATCGCCTTCCTGTTTCCAATCTTTATCACGTTACTATTTTTCCAGCACAACAGAACTGTTTATGACGTTGTGGCTGGAACCATCGTGGTTCGGAGGAGAAGAGCCAGATGACCAGTCTGTGTGTGTCAAAATCATGTGAAAACAGCCCCTGTCAAGCATCAAGTGCTTACAGATGTTCTCAGTAGTTTTTTCTAATAATATCCATATAGCATTTCCTGCAGATTTGCACTAATGATCCATGTACAAAGTCTGATCACACAGCTATTGTTTACAGCACTGAGAAATATCTGCTTTCATAGAAAAATTACTGATCACTCAACAGACAGTATTTCATGTTGAATGATGAGTTATATGAAGCTCAAGACACGTGTTTTATGTAGACATGCTTGGAAATTTTATCTGAGTGGAATGTTTCACTCTAAACACCAGCTTAATCCATAAGGTTTTAATAACTTCTCCTCAGATTCGAGCTTTATGGCCCAGACGAGTCTGTTATTAATCTTACTAAAGGCAGGGAAGTGAGCTCGGCATTCATCGCGTATCCTTCCACACATGCACACAGACGTCTGGAATGTTCCATTCCTGTTGTCAGTTCAGTCAGTGGCTGATATGCCTCTCTACATTTCTCAGGGTTTCTTAAAAACCTGTTTTATGTGGCATATGTTTCAGTTCTGATCTTTGATATGTAAAGTGTTAAGTATTGTATTTTGACATTCACAGTATTCAGCATGCCAAACAGATCAGCTGTTCTGATTTATCATTGTGCATGGTTCATAAAAATATATTCAAATTCTTTAAGACATGTTTTGATACTCAACAGTAGTGTATTTACCACTTCCTTATGTATTTTACGCACAAATAATGTTAAAGGGGTCATCGGATGCAAAATTCACTTTACAAGTTGTTTGAACATAAATGTGTGTTGGAAGTGTGTGTACACATCCATCCTATAATGATTAAAATCCACCCAGTGTTTTTTTTTTTTAAACCGTATTTTAAAATCTCCTTTCTCAAATCTGTTCTGAGATTCCTGTCAGGTCTCCGGTGCAGGGGAAGACAACGTGTCTCCGATTAAGCGATTGAGGTGTTTTGATGTTGGATGTAATAATGAATGTAGCAGTCACCATTTACTCCCGACATCTGAGCTGCTGAAGACGCAGAGGATTAACATTACTTTGGTTTTTGAAGTGAATGCGCCGATCCCGTTCTGTCTAAATGCGTCTATGTTCGCGTGAATCATTCGTGATCCAGCTTCATCTACAGAAGAAGTGAGTATAAGGTTTTTTTATGAATCTTTGTAAATCGCCTTTCCTAATAATGTGCTGGTTAGCCAGTTTCGCGTCTGAAGTTTCCAGTCTGCTCGTCACCCCATGGAAGAGAGGGGCGGGGTCAGCAAAGCTCATTAACATTTAAAGCGACATGGACTAAAAAACAGCTTGCTGAAAACAGAGCTGATTTTGACAGGGTAAAAATGGTGTTTTTTACACTACCATTGAGAAATTTTAACCAAAGTATGTTATAGACTTTTCATTAAGACCCTAAAGAATCATATCAACTTGTGGAAAATGGGCATCCGATGACCCTTTAAATCCAACTGGCATGTGGCTAAATTAACTCAATCTCTCTGGGATACATTATCTTTCTCATGTCATAACTAGTATTTAGATACTAGTATGTTTTTCATTAATATTTTGAATTAGTTTTTTTTTTTTTTTACATTTTATAGTTTTGTTTTAATTTTAGTTAAATTTTCAGTAATTTTGTTGTTTATTTTTGTCATTTTATGAATCGTTGTTTATTTATTTCTTTGTTTTTAAAATATGTCTGTAGTTTTTACTTAATTTTTATTTCAGCTTTAGTTATTTTAATGCATCAAGTTAAACAAAATGAAAATGAAAAACCTTGCCTAACAACTAGCTGGAATAAAGTTTTTTTATTATTATTATTTCAAGTAACTAAAGGTTTTTTTAAAAAATGTTTTTAGTTAACTATAAAAAGAATGATAAAAATGGATTAAGTATGAACCTATGTATAATTAAAAAAAAAAATCTTGATAACCACTAGGTGGTGATATTTGTTCATAAACGCAAGCTTGAACCCTATTTGACAATCACAGTGGTGAGTTCTTCGAAATGCAAAGCAAATGTCCTTTGGCATGGTTCAGTTACACAGTCACATTCCATAGATAGTGACAGTCCACACGTTCTCACAAGCAAAAAATGTTTCCAAACTGATCACATGCTAATCAGGCAACAAAACTGCAAAATTACACTGTTCTGGTAAGAATGACTCACCATCGATTTAGAACTTTGAAATAAATGTTACATCCATAACCATAAGGCCTGTTTTTTGTCTTTGTGTTGATTGCCCTTTCTGGTCTCTCCGGAGGTCTTGGAGTCCCTGGGGCTGTTCCTCATAATCAAAACCTTGTGGACCAAATGAAGAAAACAGACACAAGGGTTGTCTTAGGACATGGTTGTACATGCCAACTTGCACTCACACACAGTTAGTGATAAAGGAAGGCTTTGGCATGGTTTTGAACAAACACCACGAGATGATACAAGTTCTTCTGAAAATACATTATGAATGTAGTTTTGTTCAGGGGTTTCTTTTGATACACACCAGTGATACTTAAAAAGTGCCATTAATGATTATTTCCTCAAAATGATGTATACATAAAGGATAAATATTTACACTCACATGAGAGGTACTTCACTCAAATAACCTAATAAAAGCTGGTTTACTTTACTTGAAGCAGGTCGCCTCGTGTAGGCAGCCATTTTGAAATCACATGATCAACCGAATACTACTCACTTTATCTTAAAAAAACGACTCTCTTCCTTATTATTAGACACCTTCACTTACAAAATAAATTAATAAAGATTATCTGCTTTAGCACAATTTTACAACTGAATCACCAACCCTAAACTTTTGCACAATGGCGCATCCACACCACTAGGTGTCAGTATAAGTCTTGGCCAATGCAACATAAAAATGGCTAAGTGCATCTTTAACACAGAAACTTAAGATCATAGACACACACAACATGGTTTTACATATTTTCCCAGTTAAAAACAAAATCTTAACAAAAAATGTTAATGTCCTTGAAAGCATATGGTGTTCGGTTTTTCATTTAAGAGAGTATCTCGCTCTGTTTTTGTGTGGTTTGCCAGCTTTCCACAGAGACAACGTATCTTTACTCACCCACAGCCCCACCCATCTGTCTGCCTGTCATCTCTAATATGAATTTTACTGGATTGCACATCTGGTTTGGCTGTCCAGCAGTGCTTGGCAAGGCCACTGGGTTCACAGCTGCTGGCTCTTCCCACATCCTCTTCAGCCGGGATTCTGGTAAAGCCGTCCCCATGGATAGTGCTTCACCCTGCTGCGAGGAATGATTGGTGGGCTCAAGACAACTTGATATGATTGTTTTGTTTGCCACTGAGCCGCAGCCTGGAACTGACAGCATGTTGAAATTATTAGTTGCATTAGTCTTGATTTCCAATGTGAAAATCAGACACTATATTTAAATATATTGTGCCACTGGAGCATCATCTGAGTGGTTAACGTGTTGGACTTAAAACCCAGTGGGGTTTCCCGTGCATGTTTGAACCTTGCCTGTAGCATATGGCATATTATAAGACGATTTTTCTGTGATAAAAATGTTAGATGAAAGTCACATCATCATAAAGAGCTCGTTTTTAGACCACTATTACTATGAATGTGTTTATCATGAATGTGTTTTGGTTTTCTGTGATTCTTCAGCTGTAATTATAATGATTTAAAATCATCAAACCGGCTCTGATGAGTTTTATTATTATTTCTTATAAATACACAACCATTCAGCTTGGGGTCGGTAAGATTTTTTGAAGTCTCTTCAAAATCAGATGCTCACCAGCGTTGCATTTATTTGATTAAAAAAAATACAGTAAAAGCCGTAGGCTAATATTGTGAAATATTATTACAATTTAAAATAACTGTTCATTTAAAAGGCAATTTATTTCTGTGATGCAATGCTTAGTTTTCAGCAGCCATTAGTCTTAAGTGTCACATGATCCTTCATAAATCATTTTGTATTTAATGCACAATATACTGATTTGCTGCTTAAGAAACATTTCTTATTATTAACGGTATTGAATGTTGAGCTGCTTCATATTTTTGTGGAAACCTTGATATAATTTTATGAGCATTCTTTGATAAATAGAATGTTTTTTGAACATGTTCTTTTTTGACACATTATAAATGCCTTTACTGTCACTTTTGATCAATTTAATGGGTCCTTGCTGCATGAAAGTATTAATTTCTTAAAGTTAGTTTCACATAAATTGAAAACCAAGTGTTTGGGATTTTTTTTTTAGATATTTTGCTTCATAATAAAAAGGCCATGTTGACAAATAACAACAAAAATGTAACATCTGTTTGAAACACTTTAACTAACTCTTAATTAAATTACCTATAAGTCAATATTTATAATAAATATTTGAAAAATAATTTTGCATCTGATGGTGCTGTACCTGTATTTGAATGCACACATTTCACGAGAAAAAGCAAATGCACTCAAACAAAGGTGAATGTCTCTGAATAAACATACATTTTCATGTGTCTCAGTTTTGCATTCTGTTTTATCCCAGTACTCAAGAATCAGTGTTTTTACATGTGACCCGCTACCTGTGAAACAAAATTCACTTTGCACATTCATCTCTAGTACACCTGAAAACATGGGCTCATTAAAATGTCTCTTTTTGTGCCTTGTGTTTATCGTGTGCTGCTCTCTGTGAATCAGGAGAGATGAGCGCTGCGGTGAGGTGACTAATTAGGGAACTTCACAGCGAGAGGAGCTGGTGAGGATGCTTGTGACAATAACAAGCCCCGTCGACAGGAAGGAACTCTCTTGAGCTGATCCCACAGTGATCCACAGCACTGAAAGCACAGCGGAGTATTAATGTCTCGACTTAATGAGGCCTGTTTAGAGAGTAAGACAGAACAACCAACATTGTTTACAACAGGTTACGTTTGGCTGACCTATTTCTTCCGATTCAAAAAGTACAGGAAGCATTGGTTTTAATCACAATGTTATTGACACCCAAAGCGCACAACTGCTGGAACAGAGCAGAAGGTTGTTTAAAGGTTATTAAACTCAATTTAATTGTGTTTTTTTTTTTCAGAAAGATTAATTTGATGATTTTTCTGTTGCATAGAAATGTGTGTGATACGTACAGAATGTGCATATATATATATAGATAGATAGATAGATAGATAGACAGATATATATAGATATATATAGATATAGATAGATAGATAGATATATCCATATACATATATATATACATACATATACATATGCTGTACATAACAAATGACATACATGAGTGTAAAGTACTGTAAATAAAAATAAATCATATTTCTTCCTTCAATGACATTTAGGCCTTTAAAGCATAACATATTTCACAAGTCATCATCTAGGTCTTACAAAAAAATATTTTCTCTATCATACTGAGCAAACATGCCAATGAAATTGCAATGCATAAATGTGGTTTATACATCATCTGAAAGCTTTCCATTGATGTATGGTTTGTTAGGATGGGGCAATATTTGGCAGAGATACAATTATTTGAATATCTGGAATCTGAGGGTGCCAAAAAATCTAAATATTGAGAAAATCGCCTTTAAAATTGTCCAAATGAAGTTCTTAGCAATGCATATTACTAATCAAAAATGAAGTTTTGATATATTTACAGTAGGAAATTTACTAAATATCTTAATGGAACATGATCTTTACTTAATATCCTAATGATTTTTGGCATAAAAGAAAAATCAGTTTTGACCCATCCAATGTATTGTTGGCTATTGCTACAAATATACCCGTGCTACTTATGACTGCTTTTGTGGTCCAGGGTCACAAATTTTAGTTTTTTACTTTTTGGCCACAGAAACAGTCTGTGAAGAGATATTTCACAGGCTTTGATCTAAAAAAAAACACATTTTAATTATAACCATTAAAGCAAAGCTGAATTTTCAGTAGTCATTACTGCAATCTTCAGTGTCACATTTGTTATCATTGTAAATGTTGAAAACAGAAACCGTAATACATTTTTGGCAGGATTCTTTGATGAATAGAAAGTTCAAAAGAAGCATTTCTTTTAATATAATTAAATGTCCTTGCTAAGTAAAAGTATTAATGGCTCTGTCTCAATAAATAAATAAATAACTAAACCTTGCTTTCCCAAACTTTTGAACAGTAGTGTACATTTATATACACAAGCATATATTAGTGTCATTGTTAAATGATGCTCCTCTTAAAAACCCATAATGAAATGCACAGTACCAGGCAAAGAGGCTGCATTCATTCTTGTTCACTACCGCTGGCTACTACCAACCAACCATTGACCGATCAATATACAACAACCACAGTGGAGTGAAAAGCTTCCTCTGGTATCAGAACTGTGGCATAATGCCAAGTTTAATGATTGAACCACACAGCATAGTCATTTTGGGGATAATCCATGGATTTTCCACTTCCTTTCAGAATGGAAAATTGTGTCCCTGTCTTCTCTGCTCTGCGTAGAGTCTTTAAATAGCCTCAATTAATCCTTATGCATTCATAATCACCAGCTCTCTGCCATTTTTATCACTCTAAGAGCTGAAGCCAAAGCCATAAATTACAAGCGGACCATCTTGCAGATCCCTGCACTTCCCTTTCCAAACTGAAAGGCAGAGTTGTTAAGATGAGGTCTAATCGGGTTTCCTACAGTGGGACAGAAGGAGAATTAGAGTGTCTTTCAAATAGGAGTCACGCTGTGTATGAAAGAACCACACTGCTGCTGTATGCTGATACCGCTGTGGTGAAGTTTGAACCGAGTGACCTTATTTAGCGTGACTCTGGGTTTTCCAAACTGGCGAGAGTCAGTATTTTCCTCAGACACATGTGGTGTGCTAAACAGCTTTACTCAAGTTTGATATTCGCTCGCATTCTAAGCAGGCATCTTACACAGCGCATTTGCTGCAGACGTGAAGATGCACCACTCCTCTGTGATAGTCACTCACAGGTCAGACTTTGCTGAGGTCCCGCTGAGATCCAGAGATCTCTGTGAAGTTTCTGAGAGGAGGCTCTGCAGTTGTTGTCTTCTACACAATGAGATACGTAAAGGTTTTTAGCTGTAATTGAGTCTCGAGTGGGCCAAATGCAAAGTGAAAGGAGAATGGGAGAATGATTGTATATTCTGTGTGATGTTTAGAAATGGAATCTGGTGAGTGAAAATTCCCTGCAGGAATCCATTAAGATTCAGACTTTTACTAAAGCCTGGAGTTACATAAGACACTTTTTCAACACTATCTGCTCTATAAAGGCCACAAATCCAGTGTTGACACAAACTTGTCATTTGTAACATGTTGTTGTAACATGATGTGGCTGAAGAAATAGTTCACCCAAAAATGAAAATTTGCTAAAAATCTGAACAGATCTGGAAAAATTTAGCAGTATATCACTTGCTCATCAATGGATCCTCTGCAGTGAATGGGTGCCATCAGAATGAGAGTCTAAATGGCTGATAAAAACATCACAATATTCCACAAGTAATCTACATGACTCCAGTTCATCAATTAATGTCGTGTGAAGAGAAAACTGTGCATTTGTAAGAAACAAATCCATTATTAAGGGCATTTTAACTTTAAACCATTGCTTCCGGCTAAAATATGAGTCCACAGCAATACTTCCTCCAAAAAGTCCAAAATCCACTAACACATTTGTTTAGAACTTTTGCTTGTAAACAGTGCTTGATCTGTGCACATTTCTTTCTTGATTCAGATGAGACAACTGTTTGACTGGAGAATGCAATATATGGGTAATACTGACTCATTCTGATGGCACCCATTCACTGCAGAGGATCCACTGGTGATCCAGTGGTGTTTCATAAGTACTCATATCCAACAGCACTGATTTTTGTTTACATCCCTCTGCTAGTCTGCGTTTGGTGGCGATTTTTAGTGACTCTTTCTGCAGGCTATACATCGTTATCAGGGCTCGACATTAACGCTTGTCCGCTTGTCCGGGACAAGTGAAAGTTTTGGACGGGCAAGTGAAAGAGAAATTTACTTGCCCAATCGGACAAGTAACTTGAAAAAGTCAATATCAAAAACAATAATAACATCCTTTATTGCTCGTTGGCATCGATTCGGCTGTGGCTTTGTTTGGAAATTATACAAAATAGACGAACATAACTGGCAATACTGTGTCTAAAATGTAAGTTGCTCAATATTAACTTCTTGTTTATTGAACTATAAAAGCATATTGTATAAAAGCAGTATCACATGTTTAAGTTTACATTACAAATAATGTTTATATTACAAATCAGGTGAGCCCACAGATGCTTGATGTACTCTATCCACCTTTTCCTTGCCTAAAAATGGGCGCGGCCATTTGTAAATTCTGTGGGTCTAGCTTCCGGTCTCATCCTCGTTTTACTGCTTGATATTGAAAATTTGTGTGTCTTACGATATTATTTTCATGTATTATCTTAATTATGAACACACTGGTTTGTAGTGCAAACAGTTTTACCATTTATTGCACGTTATTCTTCTCCTTAACGGCTAATGAACCGGAAGTCTCACCCATAGGCTTACTTCCACATTGAAGAAAAAGGTGGATAGAGGCTAGCTATAGTGTGTAGTCTAGGCTATCTGTTTCTTCATGACTTCGCAATAACCCAAACATGACTCCAGCACAGAGATAAAAGAGATTCTCAGTTTGGGCTGTACTTTTCTGGGTGGGAGATATAAGGGTAAGCCAAACTCATAAGGCCCCCTGTGGAACTGGGTCCTCAAGAACCTTGTAAAACTTCAGAAATATGTTCTTTTATCTACTAGCCTGCAGTATTCGTAATGCTAATCAGCCAATAGAGAACAGATGGTAACTGGAGGTAGATTTGTAGCTCTGAGGCAGCCCTAGCACATTCTGTCTGATGCTAACTAAGGTCAGCTGGCTTGACACATACAAGGGGAGCATATATTATCTGCTCATAGTATGCATAAGTAGTAGGCGCTGCTGTTTGTTTAAAAGGATCGCCCTCTGTTAAGAGTTCTGGAAAGACGCCAAACATGCCAATCAATGCAAAAGCCTCATAAAGCAGACATATTGGTTTGTCCTTTCAGGTCATAACCTCAGAATGCTTCTAATAGTTTAACAGTTGCATATCAAAAACCAACAGGTGGCGCCATTCAGATGGTTTGAGCCTACAGATATTTTACTGCTAACACATGGACCTGTCCAGATCACTGAAAAAATAGTTTGAAATTGAATCCAGTTATATATTATATATTATAATTTTTAATACAATTTTTAATAAATAAAAAAACAAAGGTTTTAAACAAAATCTAACAAAAATGTTCCTTTATGCTTGAATGTCAATTGTGTAAGAAAAAAAACTAAAAGTTGTAATTTGTTGCATTGCTTCTGGAGTAAATATGTTGTTTTAATGTTAAATAGTTTTAATATTTGATACATATGTACATATAATTATAATTTAAATACATACATATAAAAGTTAACATTAACACACACACACACACACAGATATATATATACAGGTGCATCTCAGTAAATTAGAATGTCATGAAAAAGTTCATTTTTTCTTTTATTTCAAAAAGTGAAACTTTCATATATTTTAGATTCATTGCATGTAAAGTAAAACATTTCAAAAGTTTTTTTGTTTTAATTTTGATGATTAGAGCTTACAGCTCATGAAAGTCAAAAATCAATATCTCAAAATATTAGAATATTTACATTTGAGTTTCAATTAATGACCATCCATATAGTATAAATTCCACGTATCTCTTGTTCTTTGAAACCATAATAATGGAGAAGACTGCTGACTTGGCAGTGATCCAGAAGACGAACACTGACGCCCTCCACAAAGAGGGTAAGTCACAGAAGGTCATTACAGAAATGTGTGGCTGTTTACAGAGTGCTGTATCAAAGCAAAGTTGACTGGAAGGACGAATTTGGGTAGGAAAAGGTGCACAAGCAACAGGGATGACTGCAAGCTTGAGAATACTGTCAAGCAAAGCTGATTCAAAGACTTGTGAGCTTCACAAGGAGTGGACTGAAGCTGGAGTCAGTGCATGAAGAGTCACCACGCTCGCTACCAAGCCATTTCTGAACCGGAGACAACGTCAGAAGCGTCTTACGTGGACTGTGGAGAAAAAGAACTGGACTGTTTGTCAGTGGTCTAAAGTCCTCTTTTCAGATGAAAGTAAATTTTGCATTTCATTTGGAAATCAAAGTCCCAGAGTCTGGAGGAAGAGTGGAGAGGCACAGAATCCAAGCTGCTTGAAGTCTAGTGTGAAGTTTCCACAGTCAGTGATGATTTGGGCTGCCATGTCATCTGCTGGTGTTGGCCCACTGTGTTTTCTGAAGTCCAGTCAACGCAGCCATCTACCAGGAAATTTTAGAGCACTTCATGCTTCCTTCTGCTGACAAGCTTTATGGAGATGCTGATTTCATTTTTTCCAGCGGGACTTGGAACCTGCCCACACTGCCAAAGTACCAGTACCTGGTTTAATGACCATGGAGTCATTGTGCTTGATTGGCCTGCAAACTCATCTGACCTGAACCCCAAAGGGAATCTATGTGGTATTGCCAACAGGAAGATCAGAGGGCCTGGACCAAAAAATGCAGATGTGCTGAAGGCCGTTATCAAAGCAACCTGGGCTTCCATACCACCTTAGCAGTGCCACAAACTGATCATGCCGAATTGAGGCAGTAATTAAAGCAAAAGGAGCCCCTACCAAGTATTACTTATACAGTAAATGAACATACTTTCCAGAAGGCCAACAATCCACTAAAAATGTTTTTTTTTTATTGGTCTTATGAAGTATTCTAATTTGTTGTGAATTGGTGGGTTTTGTTAACTGTGAGCCTAAATCATCACAATTAAAAGAACCAAAGACTTAAACTACTTCAGTCTGTGTGCATTGAATTTATTTAATACACGAGTTTCACAATTTGAGTTGAATTACTGAAATAAATGAACTTTTCCACGACATTCTAATTTATTGAGATGCACCTGTATATTACACTAATCAGTTTTAAAGTCTTACCATGTCAAGTCTTTAAATTTCAGCTATGAGTGACAAAATGTAAAGCACCATTTCATTACATATTTAGTCAATCAGCATCCTCACACTGGTGGATTTATTCTCTTTGCATATGATAACAGTTTTTCATAAGCACCAGATCCAATTTTCCCTCAGCTTAGTGGATGTCTTCCATTGTGTCTGATCCAGAGTCTTTGAAAATGTCTTTGAGAGGAGATGTGAGGCATTAGGGGGCTGGCTGTGGAAGAACGAAGGCTCAGTGGATCTTTGTTGAAACTATTTCGTAGTGTTTCAGGGTTTGATGTAGCACGTCTTGCAGTTGTCTGAATAAATGAGTGAGCTTATGCCCATAACAGGGCTTCAGCTGTCAGACCCCGTGGCAACAGCCATAAGGTGCCCACTGAAACAGGCCTGAAATGGGCCTGAGGGCTGTCTGGCGTTCTTTCATTCCTTCGCAGATGTTTTTCACAGTCTGGGTGAGATTAGTATAAAACAGACAAAAGAACAGCAGGATAGTCAAAACAGAGGAAAAACGCTTCACATTGTGTAACGCATAAAGTGACAGAACAGCCTCTGCTAAATCTAAAGAGTTTAGACTCGTTGAATAGGTGTCCAACTGTGTGTTTTCAACAGTCTGCAGTGACCGTGTGTGTCAGCACTGCCCAGGACACCAGATGCCATTGATTTACTATCTTCCTCACGGCTCCTGGAGCAGAAACCTCATTGGCTGTCTGCATCTCCAGTGTCAGAGGCTCCTCCGCCAATCAGAGGACCTGTAGACCACAAATATCTGAAGTAGTAATAATGTGGAATGTGCTGCCTCAACATGTACTGTCAGCTGTAAAGTGTAGTACTAAAAGCACTTGCTGGAGGGTCCGTAGAGAGAGGGGAGAGAGAGCGTGGGAGGGAGAGGGCAAAAAAAAAAAAGAGTGAGGGGAAGAACTAAACACTCGATGACAGGGCTATAGTTTATGTAGTGAGGCTATAGACTCAGTCAATTCAATACATACACATGCACAAAGTAAAGAACACAGCAAAAATTCATTCTAAACAGTTTGTCTCTCTATTGTCTCTCCGTCTATCCATCTGTCTGTCCATTTGTCCATCTGTCTGTCTGTCTGTCTGTCTATCTATCTATCTATCTGCCTGTCTGTCTGTCTACCTCTATCTATCTATCTATCTATCTATCTATCTATCTATCTGTCTGTCTGTCTGTCTGTCTGTCTATCTATCTGTCTATGTATGTATCTATCCGTCTGTCTGTCTGTCTATCTGTCTATGTATGTATCTATCTGTCTGTCTGTCTATCTGTATCTATCTATCTATCTGTCTATCTATCTATCTATCTATCTATCTGTCTGTCTGTCTGTCTGTCTGTCTATGTATGTATCTATCTGTCTGTCTGTCTGTCTATCTATCTATCTGTCTGTCTGTCTATGTATGTATCTATCTGTCTGTCTGTCTGTCTATCTGTCATCTGTCTATCTATCTATCTGTCTATCTATCTATCTATCTATCTATCTATCTATCTATCTATGTCATCTGTCTGTCTGTCTATCTATCTGTCTGTCTGTCTGTCTATCTATGTCATCTCTCTATATATCTATTTATCTATCTATCTGTCTGTCTGTCTGTCTGTCTGTCTGAGTCTGTCTGTCTATCTATCTATTTATCATCTATCTATCTATGTCATGTATCTATCTGTCTGTCTGTCTATCTGTATCTATCTATCTATCTGTTTGTCTATCTGTATCTATTTATCTGTCTGTCTGTCTATCTGTATCTATCTATCTATCTGTTTGTCTATCTGTATCTATCTATCTGTCTGTCTGTCTATCTGTATCTATCTATCTGTCTGTCTATCTGTATCTATCTATCTGTCTGTCTGTCTGTCTATGTATGTATCTATCTGTCTGTCTGTCTATCTGTATCTATCTATCTATCTGTTTGTCTATCTGTATCTATCTATCTGTCTGTCTGTCTATCTGTATCTATCTATCTATCTGTCTGTCTATCTGTATCTATCTATCTGTCTGTCTGTCTATGTATGTATCTATCTGTCTGTCTGTCTATCTGTATCTATCTATCTATCTGTTTGTCTATCTGTATCTATCTATCTGTCTGTCTGTCTGTATCTATCTATCTATCTGTTTGTCTATCTGTATCTATCTATCTATCTATCTGTCTGTCTGTCTGTATCTATCTATCTGTCTGTCTATCTATCTATCTATCTATCTGTCTGTCTGTCTGTCTGTGTATGTATGTATCTATCTGTCTGTCTGTCTATCTGTATGTATGTATGTATGTATCTATCTATCTATCTATCTGTCTGTCTGTCTGTCTATCTGTATCTATCTATCTGTCTGTCTGTCTGTCTATGTATCTATCTATCTGTCTGTCTGTCTATCTGTATCTATCTATCTATCTGTTTGTCTATCTGTATCTATCTATCTGTCTGTCTGTCTATCTGTATCTATCTATCTGTCTGTCTGTCTGTCTGTGTATGTATGTATGTATGTATGTATCTATCTGTCTGTTTGTATCTGTATCTGTATTTCTGTCTGCCTGTCCATTCATCTGTTCACCTGTCTTTCTATCTACTTGTCTGTCTGGTTGGCTATGTATAAACAAACATCTGTTCATTTATTCAGTTTTGTTGTTGTTTACATGTTTGCTTGTGGTTGTGAGTCGATAGACAATTCCAGTTGTGTGTTTGGAGTGCTTTATGTAAGTGTGGTGTTTTTCACCATCAGTGATATTGATGTAACTCATTTAGGGCACCTGTTGCTCTAGACTGGCTAGATGAGACATGCTGACGGTAGACAGTGATCTGACTCTGAGTGCTGTGTGTCACAGGTTTAACCGCATGTGTACAAGACAGAAAACAGACCGGTATTTCAGTCTGGATTTCTGTTTGTCTGACCAAGCATGACCTGTTGCAGTAGCTTTATGTGCGTGTATTTAAACAGTCAATGTATGTCTGAGATTTAGCATTGGGTATATGTATGTGTGTGCGGGTGTGTGGTAACTGGTATCATATTACTGGAACAAGCTCAGCTACCGATAATCTTGTTTACACAGCCATTAGAGCCCCTCACTCTCTGCTGGCTTGGCTGGCCTCTCCTTCACTCCCTATAAAAGTATGGGCTGCAGCCCAACTTCTCGTGGTTGTGTCTCTCTGCACAAACACAACGCTCTCTGTGTGGGAAAAGACAAGCGCTGGTGACTCACAGGCCATGTTTCCAAGCACAAAACCCCCTCTGTAAGGCTTAAGTGACCCTGGGAATTACTAAACATCACAGCAGAGACTGCTTGAAATCTCCCCACCTGTGTAACACTTGCAGAACTTCCCCGTTGGAAAACCCAAAATAAGATGGCATAATGGTTAGAACATGCTAGCTGATTTCTATCTGGTCTAAAATGAATTTAATTATACAAATAATGTAACTATTTGGATGAATTAATTTAACTAGTTTTAAATAATTTCATTACATTAATTAAAAAAATGTCATTTTAATTTTTGATACATGGCAAACACAAAAATGCAGCTCAGTAGCAATAACACTTTGTCACTTTGTGTAACTAAAATTAAAACCATAAAATTAATTTTGATTACTTGAAATAAACATTAGCTGAAATAAATTAAAATACTTATTTACTTACTTATTAATTTACTTAAACATATTTTATTTCAGCTAGTTGCAAGACAACATTTCTTTTTTGTTGTGTAGTTTAAGTTAAAGTATTAAAACAACTATAACTAAATATACTAAAACTAAAAACTTCAACTTAATGGCATATTTTAAAAAAAATAGCAAAAATTACAAAAACATAAGTTTATTAAGACTTAAAATAAAAAAGTGTATTAAAATTAAATTAAAATAAAAAAATATTAACAAAAAATATAATTTATACAAAAATAACTCTGGATCTTTCCAAGACATTTAATGCCATTAAACATTAAACTTATAGTAAATGATACCAGTTAGTACATTAAGTACAATTATGCCAGCCCTAAAAATACTAAAACTAAAATAACAATAAAATAATATGAATCTTGGGGAGGCAAAAACAAAACTGATACACGCTGAAAATAAATGGAAATAAATTTAAAATTCGGAACTATAACTTGGGCCAGTTAATAATCAGTTTGGACCAGATAATGACCAACTTAAGATGGATTTTCCAGCAAGGTTATTTCATCTGTATTAATAATATCTATCTGTGCTGCTGTGTGAAACCTGTTTTAGCTGAGATCAGGCACCTGCTTACCTCTCATGGCCTAGTTCTGCTGCTGACAGGCCAGACAGACAGGCAGCCTGTGCTTATGCTTATAGTGTAGCATGTGCCCCTGGTCTTCAGGCATGCGACCCAGCCTTAGGGAGACAGTTACTGCCGCTTTACCCCAGGACAAGTGCCCACAATGGGGCCTCAGCAGGCGGTGTACCTAGTCCACCCGGATGAGGTATGTACTGTATGCAGAGAGGCCTGTGGCTCATACCTCCAAAATAATCACCAGCAGTAGGAGCAGGGGTTAAAGAGACACGCTTCACATACACAACATACATTATTGCAGCTGACCTTCAGTAGCTCCGGCTGTGTGCTCACACATTCCTGTGTGTAACTCACTTACTGTGTGTTTTGAATGTTTGAGTAGCTCGTGTATGTGTGTGTATACAGTGGGGTCCAAAAGTCTGAGACCTCTAGTAAAAAAGATTTTGTTTTTTCTGATTATATACATTTTTATTCATTACAAATTATATAAAATGCATAACAATTTGAGTGAAAAGTTCAATAGAAAAATTTTATACATTTTTTTTTTTCATAGCTTTTGCTTCAGTGACAGCAGAGCTCAAACTGCATGAACTCCACTAGTTTGTGTAAAACCTGATGATCATGTTCTCTAGCATGATTTGAGAAGATCCAAAGAGCATCAAAGAGCAATCAACATATCACATTTTCATTTACCTTGTACTAAAGTAACTAAAAATAAAAATGAAAAAATGAATAAAAACAATATAGACATATTAAAATATAACTTTATTATTACTATATTATTATTATTATTATTATTATAACTTTTTTACTATAACTATTACTATAGTAATAACTATATTAATATTATTATAACTTTATTTTTAATTTATTTAATTATTTATTTATTCATTTTTAAATAGTCTGTGGTCTCAGACTTTTAAAGCTAACTGTATGTTTATAGGAATTCCATGATATATCTTCCAAATATTTGACAGTATTAATAGCTAAAAATGTATTTTATTTCATAGCCAACAACTGATTTGAACAGTAAAATAAATAGCCACTGTATCTACTCTGTATCATTATATTATATGTAAAATTATATAGTTTATTTATATATTTAGCAATGTAGAATGTAATGTTTCCAGATCAAATCAGGCAGCAATTTTATAATGTGTTATAACTAAACTACTAAATAGTTCTGGGTATTTATATTTCACTCAATCATGGCTGGTGTAAAATGAACCCAAAATAGGTTGTAAATTAAAAATCAGACACATAATCACTAGAGGCACCAGCAATAATCAAAAGGTCAACATGTATTAATAAG
>JAFVLL020013256.1:0-12527 GCA_021397915.2 Tor tambroides | reverse complement strand
ATGTATAATTTTGAGCCATACAATGTATTGTTGGCTATTGCTACAAATATACCTGTGCTACTGAAGACTGCTTTTGTGCTGCAGGGTCACATATAACTGTAACTTTAATATGTTTTGGTCAACAGCTAAAATGACTGAGATCTGCACTGAAAGGCATTGCAGGAAAATAACATGAGTTCAGCTGGAATCACTGCAGCTCATCACTCACTTTTGGTCTATATATTAATATAAAGTAACTTTATTTACATACTGTATGTACATTCCTGGTGTACCTTGTAGATAAAAACAATGTTAGGTTGAAAACATAAGTGCTTGAAGAGCTTCAATATCACTGACAAACTTTGGCTACTAGTAAGACTCTTCAGTAAAAGCACCTGAATCTGTCCTAAAGATGAAATATTAACATATTTACAATCATATAATTTTTAAACATAGGAGCTGCTTTAGTAAAAGAACAAACTGTATGATGACTTTTATGGCTGTTAAAATCTGTTTTTGTTTACAGAGAAAATTATTCAGATTTGACTTGATGAATTAAACTGAGAAATCTGAAGAATCTCAAGCCTAATCAACTGTCTTAAATAAAGCTGAAGTGTGTCATTTCTGTGCCACCGAACGGATAATACTTAAACACTAAGTTAAAGACTTGGTTAATTGGTAAAGATGCACATTTAGTATAAGAATAAGAATTTGGAACAAATTTTGGTGATTAATTTGTCAATTATGTATGGAGGATGCCATATACACAAACAAAAATGGGCAAAAAATAAACCACCAAACAAACCAATATCATTCCATTTAAAACTGAACTTATGCAATATATTAAGTCTATAAAAGATGCAAGAAGTAATAAGATGACTTGAAACCTTTTCTCTTGTTAATTCATTTTGAGCTATTCCCTGGATAATTTATTTGGTTATTTTCAGTCTTCTGTTTTTTCAGTTTATTTCCTTTGATGCTGCTATTAAGTCAAGTCAAGTCACCTTTATTTATATAGCGCTTTTTACAATACAGATTGTGTCAAAGCACTTAACAGTATCAAATTGGAGGATAGAGTGTCAGTAATGTATACTAATAAGATTAAACATTCAGTTTTCAGTTAAAGGCATTTCATTATTGAATTCAGAGATGTCATTGTCTAGCTCAGTTTAGTTTAAATAGTATCTGTGAAATCAAATTGACGATAATCGCTAGAAATTAAGTGTCCCCAACTGAGCAAGCCTCTTACACTCTTATTAGTGTAAGAGTAATCCACTCTGTACATTCTCTGTATGTATATAAACAAAATAGATGTTTGTTTGAGCAGCCCAAAATGTCAACTTCTGACTGAACCAATCAGGTGAGTTTGGGGCGGGACAGTCTGTCTGAACGACCAATGACAGATGAGGGGCTGAAAGGACGGTACTAGTGTTTGGAAACACAGAAATGACACACTCCAGGTGTACAATCAGCCATTGGTCATGAAAAGACTTGTTCCACTATCCAGCAAAACTCAACATGACTAAATCAAGTCCCACCAGACAAACACAACAGCCAAATGGTTTGCAAACATGTTCACATATTCTTCTTTATTTTACTGCAGTACATTTTACTGACTGCTAGTTAAGCAGCGTTCCATAAAGCTGAGCTTTAGTCAGACTGTCTTTGCGACTGAGTCCAGCGTTTCCAAACTTTTGATGCCGTGGCGTCATTTTCTGAGCTCCAGGGTTTTGAAGATCCTTGTATTTCTGGACGTCCAGACCCTGGTTTAGTGACTCCGCTGAACTGCCGGGACTTTCATTAGCATAATCTTTCTGTTTAGACGTGTTCTTTTTGTCTTTGGCGTTTCCAGTTATGAAAAAGCTGCTTGTCGAATCCTTGGAGCGAAACATCAGTCCTCTCTCGGCCTTCAGTGCATTCAGACTCCTCTTTGGGTTCAGCGCAGGACTCGATCCCACTGACGCAGGGAATCCCGGATCCGGCACGCGCCTTTGGAAGACATTGTCTCCATCCTGGTAGCTGCCGGAAAGAGGACCCGGTTTGATCTTGAAGTGGTGCTCTGAGAAACCGAAGGGTGAGAATCTGCTGACATCCTCCATGCTCATCTGCCGCCAGCCGTCCGTCAGGTCCGCAGGGACGACGATGCGTCTGTCTCTGGATCGGTCGTTCTGTGATCCCACATGCTGGAAGCTGCTGGACTTGGGAAAACCTGGACGTTCCTTTTCATACGAGGACAAGTTCTTACGCTCATCGCACCAGTCTGTACACAAAGACGAACCATGAAGCTTCTCGTCCGAGACTGTGCTGCAGCTGGAATAACAGCTGGAGGCGGGAAGAGATCTGAGGACGAACCCACGGAAAGGGTCTTCATGCAGGGGGAAGCGCTCGTCGTCCAGGTTGCCATCGGTGGATGTGTGTCCCTGGATCTGTCCGCTCTGGTCCGCACTTTGCCGTCTCTCCAGCCAGCGGTCTCGCCGCTGCTCATCGGTGGGACAGTACAGCACCGTGTCGCTGCAGTACAGGTCAGACGACTTATACGGCGTGTGCCGCTGGACTTTGTCTGGGAATTCTGGAGCTTGTGGGCTTGGCGAGCGCGTGACTGGACAGCTTCTCCCGGGCTCCAGTTTCTCCAGGACCTGGCCGATGACGGCGGTGGGAACGGAATCTGAGTAGGAGTGACGCAACGCTGCGCTCCGGCCGCGATGCTGCCGCTCCATGTGGGAACTCACTCGCTCCTGAAGATCCGCGGGAAGCTAAAACAAGCACACAGAGAAACTTAAAACAGACAAGACACTAGAAGAGAAGAAGTGTGTTGGAAATAAAAACTCATACTCGCATCTTTCTTCTATGGAGCTCCTAAAGGGATTTGGTGAGGGGCAAAAATGAGATCTCTCTATTCAGTAGTTCTCTCTCAACTATTGTGTTCCACCAAGAAACTTTGCGTTCGCAAATCTTTTGCATTCTCTCACAAAACTATTGCATTCTCCAAAGGAACTTTGCATTCACTTGCAAAACTTCTGCATTCTCTCACATGAGTATTGCGCTTCCCCAAGAAACTTTGCAATCTCTTGAAAAGCATTTGCATACTCTCAAAAACTGTTCCGTTCCCAGAGAAACTTGCATTTGCTCGCAAAACTATTGCGTTCCCCCGAGAAACTTGCATTCGCTCGCAAAACTATTGCGTTCCCCCGAGAAGCTTGCATTCTCTCTTAACAATATTGCGTTCCCCTGAGAAACTTGCATTCGCTCGCAAAACTATTGCGTTCCCCCGAGAAGCTTGCATTCTCTCGCAACAATATTGTGTTCCCGAGAAGCTTGCATTCTCTCGCAACAATATTGTGTTCCCGGGAAGCTTGCATTCTCTCGCAAAAATATTGTGTTCCCCCGAGAAACTTTTATTCGCTCGCAACAATATTGTGTTCCCCCTAGAAACTTGCATTCGCTCGCAACAATATTGCGTTCCCCGAGAAACTTTTATTCGCTCGCAACAATATTGTGTTCCCCCGAGATGCTTGCATTCACTCGCAACAATATTGTGTTCCCCCGAGATGCTTGCATTCACTCGCAACAATATTGTGTTCCCCCAAGAAACTTGCATTTTCTTGCAAAACTTTTGCGTTCCCCCGAGAAACTTGCATTCGCTCGCAAACTATTGCGCTCCCACAAGAAACATGAATTTGCTCATAAAACTTCTTTTATTCTGATGGATGTAAACGGCATATATGATGAATCGTATGAAGAAAACCTTCATCTGGCCTCATCATCCTCTGTAGTCCATCAGAAGGACGCAGCAGAGCTGCATTATGGGAAGAGCGCTCTGTTCTCTCTGTGATTAACAGCACATGGAGCGTGTCTGTAAACAGACTGTGTCATCAATAAAACCAGCGCATTTCTCTTTGTCATCATCAAATGTAGCAGAGAGAGTTTATATTCAAATGAAACCCAACTGGCCTCCGGCAGAAAGAGACAGAAAGAAACCGATGGATTTTAAACCTGCGACTGCAGAATGAAAATGGAAAGGATTCGCTGCGCCTCTGACTTTCTTTAAGGTTGTGCTATTTTTAGGATGAGTTTCCCTCTGAGAAAGAAACCAGTGACGCATTTGTGTGTGTGTGTGTGTGTGTGCATCAGTCGTACCTCGGACAGTTTGTGCGCTCTGTAAGGAGATTTTCCGCACTGGAGCAGTTGAGCCGCCAAATTACAGTCTTTCCTATACAGATCCTGCGGGAAAAACAGAAACCGTACATGATTTAATTTGGCAATTGATCATTCAATCTATTGATATTACACATCTGCCGTTTACTGACAAACACAGCAGACGAATGTCTTTTCTTTTTTCATTTGAGCTGAATGCGGCTGATGTGAACACTGGTTATGTTAGTGTAGTTAGTCATCAGTGGGTTAAACTGACATCATGTCAAGAAAAGTTCTGAACCCATGATTCTCTAGCATGTTAATCTTCCCAGTCCATCAGTCACTTGAACTGCATGCCTTTATATCTCAAAACCAGAAGCGTTTGAGAGGACCCTAACTGGTGAACCTAGAGAGAAACCAAGTGGATGCTGAAGCCCCGGCTGCTCCTCAAACCTCAAACGCTCGCTCCATCACAGAGATCTCAGCGCCAGAGGCTGATAAATATTAGGTGAAACCTGTGAGGAACCTTCAAAGAACACTTGCTTCTGGCAGACGATGAAGCTGTGAAGGCGTCACTAGCCTGTGGATGATGTCATACGTACGTTATCCTCTCGCAGCTTCTGGATGGTGATCTTGGCCTCCATCAGGTGGTTTTTCAGCATGCCGATCTCTTGACTCAGCGATCTCTTCTCCTCTTCGTGGCTTTGAGTCTAAAACACAAAGAACCAACATTAACGTACACTATTGCCAAAAGTATTGGCACCCCCCTCTAATGAACTACTTTAGTAATTTCTAGGAGTACAAATCTTAATGTTTTAACATATAATGATATTCTTGGGAATTGTATGCTTCTAATTTTATACCAACCATTTGGACAGGAACTTTTTCTATTCTAACATGACAATGCCTCTTTGTATAAGACAAGGTTCAAAAAGAAAATGATTGATTCAGTCAGTGTGGAAGAACTTGAATAGTCTGCAGAAACCTCTACTGTGACTTTAAATGCAGACCTTGAGTCAAAAACTCATCACCAAACACCAATGACTTGTACATACACTATATGGACGAAAGTATTGGCACCCCCTTCTTTAGAACAGAAAAATGCACTTCCAAATCTGTGTCAACAATGATGGGAACATAATTCATGTATTTAAAATTGTATTTCCATCTCTGTTGCAACAGTTTTGGAAGTGTCTAAAATGACTGAACCCATATGAACAAGTCATTGGTGTTTGGTGATGAGTTTTTGGCTCAAGGTCTGCATTTACAGTTACACCAGAGCCAGTGTTCAACTGGGATTAGGACTTGGTTTTATGCAGACCAGTCAAGTTCTTCCACACTGATCAGACGAGTTTTGTAAGTCATCAGATCTTGAAGCCTCTGTTTGTGTGTTTGAGTGTTTGTTGGAATGAAAATCCCTTTATTTTTTCGGCTCAGATTCATTGAACACACCATGTGCAGCATCAGCAGTATTTGCATATGATTAATGGATTTAATTCGACAGGATTTATATCTTCACAGACCTCGTTCTGTTTGACTCTGGATATAATTAACAGAAACAATCAGACACGCACTTGACGGATGCACTGCAGCACTTAGTCTGAAGGAGCTTTAATATAAACCAGAATCCAACACACATCAACCAGTATTTCATGTCTGTAGTTCAAGCTCAAATAAGATGATTCAAATGAACAGCTGATTTCTCAGTGCACTGTGTGTGTGTCTTTTCTACAGCAGTCGTTCATCAGAGATCAGCGCTGGACTGAACGAGTGATGGACTGTGATTGTTGCTTAATCGCAGGTACATCGTCACTCGTCTATCTAGTCAAGTCAAGTTGAGCTTTATTGTCATTCTGCTACATGTGTGGACATGTAGTGGAACGAAATGTCGTGTCTCGCAGGACCACGGTGCTACATACCAGTTAAACATAAGATAAACATACAACAATGCAAGTATAGGAGAACAATAGAGCTATACAACAGTTAACCATCTGACTATACATATACTATAAATGCTATAAGTACTATACCTAGTTGACTACACGTACACAAACTGAGAATGTACAAGAACTTTACATAAATACTGTACATGAAATTGTGCAAAAGATGTTTGTACATAAAATTGTGCAAAGAAATATATTTTGTACATTAAATTGTTGTGCAGAAGAGAGATTTGGGGGAAGCAGCGCATAGTGCAAAATGATTTTGTAGTGCAATGTTCAAGCAAACATATATTATACTATTGAGTCTTTGTAGCAAGGAGTGTTTATAGAAAGTGGCCAGTGTACATATAGTGGGATGAGTGCGTTACTACAGGTGGTTTGTATAGCCCACTCACCTGTGTGTAGCACACTCAGAATTGCTCTTAGGAAAATTGTCAACGGTTTTAATGAGTTGAGGGGAGGGGGCTGAGGTGTTCATGGTTTCAGAGGGGGACAGGGAGACTAGAGTAAAGAGCTCTCACAGCCTGGGGAAAAAAGCTGTTGAGCAATCTGACAGAGCGAGCTTTGATACTCCGGTACCGTCTTCCTGATGGTAGGAGCTGGAAGAGGTTGTGGGAGGAGTGGGTGGGGTCCTTCACGATGCTGGAGGCCTTGCTGGAACATCGTGCAAGGAAAATGTCCAGGATGGATGGGAGAGGGGCACCGATGATCTTTGCGGCAGTGTTCACTGTCCGTTGTATTGTTTTGGGGTCAGCAGCACTGCAGTTCCGCATCAGGCAGTGATGTGCTGGTCAGCACACTCCTCAATGGAGTCCCTGTAGAATGGGGTGAGGATGGTGAGGAGGCCTGCCTTTTCAGTCGGGCGGAGAAAGTGGAGGCGCTGTGCCTTTCTTGTTGAGTGACGTGACGGTGGTGGTCCAGGTGAGGTCCTCTGTGATGTGCACCCCCAGGAATTTAGTGCTGCCGACTCTCTCCACGGTTGAGCCGTCGATGGTCAGTGGGGGGTGGTCAACAGAGTTTCTCCTGAAGTCCATCACAACCTCTTTTGTCTTACCCACATTGAGGGACAGGTTGTTAGCACCACACCATTCAGCCAGCTGTGCCACTTCCTCTCTGTAGTGCGTTTCATCGTTGTTGCTGATGAGGCCTACCACAGTTGTGTCATCAGCAAACTTGATGATGTGGTTGGAGCTGGACTTGGCAGTGCAGTCGTGAGTCAGCAGTGTGAAGAGCAGCGGGCTGAGCACACAGCCTTGTGGGGCACCTGTGCTCAGTGTGGTAGTGCTGGAGGTGTTGCGGCCGACACGGACTGACTGAGGTCTTGCAGTTAAGAAGTCCAGGATCCAATTACAGAGGGAGGTGTTAAGGCCCAGCAGGTTTAGTTTGTGGATGAGCTGTTGTGGGATTATTGTGTTGAATGCTGAGCTGAAGTCGATGAACAGCATTCTTACATAAGAGACTTTATGTTCCAGGTGAGTAAAAGTTAGGTGGAGAGTGGTGGATATTGCATCGTCCGTGGAACGGTTTGGATGGTATGCAAACTGGAATGGGTCCAGCGTGTTTGGGAGACTGGACTTGATGTGATGCATGACTAACCTCTCAAAGCACTTCATCATGATTGGTGTCAGTGCTATAGGACGATAGTCATTCAGACAGGACACGGGTGACTTTTTTGGTACTGGAATTATTATCTACACTTATATGATGCTGTTGCTATAGCAACATCTGTCGATCACGGTCATGTGACCTGCACTGATGTTTCACCTGAGTTTGACTATTTACTGTTTTACATTGGAGTTTAACCTCTGTGTGTGTGTGTGTGTGTGTGTGAGAGAGAGAGAGAGAGTGTGTGTGTGTGTATAGGTTTATATATCCTGATGGGGCCTTAAACCTGAATACACACAGACTCATGGGGACTCGTGTCAAGGTGGGGACCTAAATTGAGGTCCCCATGTGTACAAAAGCTTATAAATCACACAGAATGAGTTTTTTTGAGAGAGTAAAAATGCAGAAAGTTTCCTGTAAGGGGTAGGTTTAGGTGTAGGGTTGGTGTAGGGCAATAGAAAATACGGTCTGTACCGCAGAAAAACCATTACACCTATGAGAGTCCCCACAAGGATAGCTGACCTCTGTGTGTGTGTGTATGTGTGTGTGTGTGTGTTTCTGCTCGGGTCTCAAATCCCCTGTGAGCCAATTACTCAAAAACTGAAAGCGATGAGGCTGGAAGTGTCAGATGCTCGAGTGTCTTTGAAGCGCGTCCAGTGTGTTTCTGTGTTTAGGGGGAATGTAGATGTCGTCTCTCGTCGTCTCGTTTGTGTTTTCACTGAGAAACTTGGACTAATGAGGACACAGAAAATGCCACATTCAGGAAAAACTCTGAAACGCCCGACAGCATCATTAGACAGATTGAGTTTCAAGCTGCAGTCGACAGTCTCGGCAAAATAAACATTCATAAATCCAGATACATTAACTGGAGATGCAAATTGATCAAAATGAACTGAGTTTATGATTAAAACAAGAACAAATATCTGCCAATAGGCTGAAAAAATCAACTTCATTCAAATGGAAAACTTGTTTTCTGAGCCCATGGGCAGATATAACTCACTTCATCAATTTCCCCGAAAAATAAGACTCCTTATCTTCTGTAGTTTTGCGTCTCATGTATCTTAATATAAGAATTTTTAGACATTTGCACAAAAATATTGAGGAAGAACATGAGTTTCTGATGATCACATTCATCTCCAGCAGTTTATTATTGCTCTAACCGTCTTTCTGTTGTTGTCATTGGTATATTTTCCCTAAACTTCCATCTACATGCACATGTAGATGAAGCACAATGATTTACGTGACTTGATGCCGAATGACAGTTTCCACGCAGTTCATTCTGAGATTTCTCCATCAGACCGCTCAGACCCGGCTCTGACCTTCATTTCCACTCTTTGACTAACTTAAAATTACATATCAAAAAAGGTTATTCTCATTCACAGTCTGTTTCCATTCCGAGCTCATCTTC
This sequence comes from Tor tambroides, assembly GCA_021397915.2. Taxonomy (NCBI): domain Eukaryota; kingdom Metazoa; phylum Chordata; class Actinopteri; order Cypriniformes; family Cyprinidae; genus Tor; species Tor tambroides. The sequence goes on along the minus strand of JAFVLL020013256.1, from coordinate 3,458 downwards.
AGTGTGTCCTGCTGATTTTCCACATCAAGCAGCTCAGAGGAATCACTTCTGAACTCATTCTGTAGCGTGAACGTCCATCAGCTTTCTAAACCAGACCACTTCAGACGCTAAAACTGCATGTGAGGTCAAATAATGAATATTTATTCTCAAACTTGCTTCTTAATCAGCATTGCATACTTGACAAACTGCTTTTGTTCTTCTTTTGTAAGTCACTTTGGATAAGCATCAGCTAATTGCATCAATGTAACATCAAACATTCATATGCAAGAATATGCAAACTATTTAATTGGCTAACTATGAATTTATGAATGTAAACATTACTGATAAGCATGAAATGCAGCAGCAGATATCAGAGTGAAATATATGGGTAGCAAAATTCATTTTGAAATGTAATATGCAAAATGGCATATGTTGCACATATGTATGGGGAAATGTAAATTTAAATACAGAAATACATTGCCATTTTGCATATTAAATTTCAAAAATGAATTTTGATACCCATATGTGACCCTGGACCACAAAACCCATCATAAGGGTCAATTTTTCGAAATTGAGATTTATGCATCATCTGAAGCTGAATAAATCATCTTTCCATTGATGTATGGTTTGTTAGGACAATATTTGAAAATCTGGAATCTGAGGGTGCAAAAAAATCTAAATATTGAGAAAATCTCCTTTAAAGTTGTTCAAATGAAGTTCTTAGCAATGCATATTACTAATCAAAAATGAAGTTTTGATATATTTACTGTAGGAAATGTACAAAATATCTTCATGGAACATGATCTTAATATCCTAATGATTTTTGACATAAAAGAAAAATGGATAATTTTGACTCATACAATGTATTGTTGGCTATTGCTACAAATATACCCCAGCGACAAATGCTTCCATAGAAATAAAGATTTTTACAAGTCCATTTCAAACCATCAATAAATGCATGATGATTGTGCACATCACAAGAGAAATAAACAGAGTAAAGCCATGACAAACAGTCAGTTATAATCAGTCAGCGTGTAATATTGTGTAATCAGTGAATCAGATGAATAATCATGTTCATCATTGAGGCCTGAAGCCTCTAATAATCAGAGCTGAAACCACACAAAACCATTTCACAGCTCGTCTTTGTGCGTTAAGCTGATGTTTAGATTTTTAAATGGCTTCGAACTTTAATCGGATTTAAGATCACCGGACTCAGCTTTCATTGCAGGACAATCCCTGCGCTGCGGCTCTGATCGTGAGAAGCTCGAGCGGTTATTGATCTGCGTCTCTCTTCATCTCTGCTGTTCAGTCGTTCAGAGAGCAGCACTAAACAAGAGTCGATGCTTTCAGTGTTCCTCTAAAGGTGCTTCAACACGTCAGTCGTTCTCGATAAGCGCTAAACACACGGAGGCTGATATAACATCTCGTATAAGAGTCGTTCTGTGTGATCTGCTGCTGTTCAGTGTTTGTTTCTGAGTTACTGTGGTTATTTATGATAAAGCATCATCAGCGTTTGAGATCTAAACAAAGAAACATGAGTTTTAACATCAAGCGATAATGATGCAACATTTCCAGAGCTGTACGTCACTCTGAGCTTTTTCGATTGAAATTGGTTGTATTTGGTTTTTAAAATGTATTTGAGATCAGGATTTCTTACCATTCGGTGTATTTTCTCCTCCATGTCCTGGTTTATTCTCTGTAGAGCCGTGTAGCTGCTCTGAATCCTGCAGGAGAGATGATGAAGATGATGATGATGATGATGAAGTCAAACACACACATCTGTCATGAGTTGAAGGTTTCTGGTCTCTTATTTTTTTCTCCAGGCCTTGAGCTTTCATATTTGGTGCATCTGGTTAAATCATGAAGCTTGTGTCTCCTGTTTCTGAGCATCATTAATTTAGACTCACATTAATTAGCAGAATCGACAATGGCATTGAACTGAACTAACTCAGTCAATTCATCGCTGCCTTTTGTAGAAATGCAGCTTATAGCTGAATTGAACTTGTTTCAAATTGATGAACACTCTTAAAAATAAAGGTCCCTCACTTCACTGCAAAAAATGATTTTCTTCATTAGTATTTTTGTCTTGTTTTCTAATTCTGGAATTAAGATGCGTTTACTTGACAAGTTTAATGACTTAAGATATTTTGTCTTGTTTTCTGAAAATATTATCCAAATTTTTGCTTTCCAAATTCCAGAATTTGCCAATGGGGTAAGAAAAATAATCTTAATTCAAAGGCTAAACAAGATTATTTTTCTTACCCCATTGTCAGATATTTTTACTTGTTAGAAGCAAAAACTAACAAAATTTGGATATTTTTTTCATAAAACAAGACATCATATCTTGAGTCATGTTACTTGTCAAGTAAACGCATCTTAATTCCAGAATTTGTAGATATTTATACTAGAAAACAAGACAAAAATACTAAAGAAGAAAATCATTTTTGCAGTGTAGAATGTGCAATTCCTTGAAGAACTTTTCCATTGGACTTTATCATGGTAAAAATATTTTTTAGATGATCAGAATGTTCTTCACAGTAAGAAACAAGTGGTTCTTTTCAGAACTGTTTATTGAAAGGTTTTTTGGGAACCAGAAATGGAATACACAATATTTAGTTTGCTCAGCTGGTTGATTCAGTGTCTGTCGCACCTGCGCAGTTTCTCTGTGAACTTGTCCAGTTTCTCTTGAGCTCGTCGCAGCTCCGTCTCCAGATACTGACGCGTCGACTGGAACTCGCTCTGCAGCTGCTGCAGCTTGTGTGTGCTGCAGCCGAGACGTCTGCGCAGATCCTCCTTCTGCTCCTGCAGCCAGCTGCACAAACACAACCAGATCCTCAACACCAGTGCTCCTCAACCACGGGCCCAAATAAGCCTCAGAGTGACTTACACGCAGTTATATCAACATGATTAATTAAAATGCATCACTCGCTCCACGGCAAACACACTCTGTGATCAAAAGCACTAAACGTGATTTATTCATGCGCTTATGGAATATCCATAAGTCTGAGATACTAGAGTTACACTTTAATGACCCTCAAATGTATAAAATGAAAGAGAATAATTATGATTGAAGTGCGTTCACTCAGTCTGAGTTCAGTCCATTTAGATCACGTTCAGCTGTATGTGAAAGCTAAAAACTCTAAACTCTAATGTTTGGTTTTACTTGAAATATTACTGATCTGTTTTAAGTATGAAGTATGTAACTTTATTAATTAACTCTGACCCAAATAAGAACCTTGTGATTTCATAGTGCACATTTACCATGGTAAAATGAGATCAACAGAGACCAAAGAACAGAAACAGTGATGATGAGGGATGTGTGTGTGTCTGTCTGTCTGTGTGTGTGTGTGTCTGTCTGTCTGTCTGTCTGTGTGTGTGTGTGTGTCTGTCTGTCTGTCTGTGTGTGTGTGTGTGTGTGTGTGTGTCTGTCTGTCTGTGTCTCAGTGTGTGTGTCTGTGTGTCTGTCTGTGTGTGCGTGT
>JAFVLL020013254.1:0-20716 GCA_021397915.2 Tor tambroides | reverse complement strand
TCATGTGTTTGATGGCACTGCTTGTGTGGATTCCTCCCCTGAGGCAGAGGAACGCCGCTGTTTATCATGAACGGGGGTTTTGCAGTCTCATCATCCATTTTGTGGGAAGCTGCCACGCATGGGGGAAATTGGATGTCAACTGTGTTTGTCACATTAATGGGAAACATGTGTGATTGTGACAGACAGGAGCTCGCTGTGGCGCTTCACTGCTTCCCTCAGAGCCTTCCAGAGAGAGATGGAGAGAGAGAAAGAGAGAGATTGTGGGGAGGGGGATCACGAGAGAGAGAGAGAGATGGGAAAGAAAGAGAGAGTTACATTTCTAGAGAGATCAGAAGGAGAGAAAGGCAGAGATAGGGAAAAGTGGAAAATAGATTCAGTCTGAAGCTCCACATGTTTCATGTAGCATTTCCCTATGCTGCCACCACAAGAACTCTGAGTATTTTCAAGGAACTAAAACTAATGTGGTCTACAATATCTGGAGAAAGCGTTAGCATTACCATTCATCCCAATAAATGTTGCTGCTTGGCTGGCACAGTGGCTCTTATATTGCTTGAAAAAAAATAAAAAAAATAAAAGCTTTTGAATTTACTTTACTTTTGAATTTAAGTTAAAGAAAGATAGGCTTTTTTTCACCTGAATGGTATAGTTGCTATAATATAATGTCTTATATATAGCAAATTATACTGTAGCATAAAAAGGGAAAGAAAGAAAGAAAGAAAGAAAGAAAGAAAAAAAGAAAAAAAAGACAGAAACAAACAAACAAAGGAAATAATATAATATATATATATACAATAATATATTTTCATATTACTTGTTAAAGGGAAAAGAAAAAATGAATCAAAGAATAAATAAATAAATAATAATAATAATAAATGATCAGAATGCACAGCTATCTTTTAAAGACAGTTAAGAAAAATGCTTTTTACATCGGGACATTATAATATGTGTTATTCGTATGACTTGCAAAAAAGAAAAGAATGAATGCATGAAAAATAAATAAGTAATTAAATGATGAAGATGATGATTATGGTAACACTTTATTTTAAGGTGTCCTTGTTACACATTACATGTACTTACTATTATAATATCAATAAATTATGCACAATTACATGCTACATCCTAATTCTAACCATATAATAAACACATGTAGTTTATTAATATTACTCAGTACTTAAATGTATAATTAAACTGTAACAAGGGCACCTTAAAATAAAGTGTAACCATTTTTATCAATAACAACAATACATAACTGCATCACACAGAATTTTTTGGCAAGGTGTCCTTGTTACAGTGTAATTATACATTTAATTACTGAGTAAAATTAATTACCTACATGTACTTACTAGGGTACTACGGTTAGGGTTTGGCTTAGGGTTACTTGCATGTAATTATGCATAATTTATTGTTATTATAATAGTAAGTACATCTAACATGTGTAACAAGGACACCGTAAAATAGAGTGTTACCAAACTTTTTAATGTCAGTTAATTAAGAAAAATGCTTTTTGCATCAGGATATTATAATGTGTGTTATTTATATTGAGCGAGTAAAGGAAGGAAGGAAGGAAGGATCGGAATGCACAGCTACTTTTTAATTTCAGTTAATGGAGAAAGATGCTTTCTGTATCTGGACAATGCAATGATAATAATGCACTGCTGCATTTTAATAGAGAAATGGTGTTGCATTCAGATGGTGCAATTACATCGTCTACCAGCAGGGGCTAACTGGACCATGCCAAACCTTCCTTGACCTCTCGACTAAAAAACACTGAATTTTATTTTAGATCGCTCATCTTCCCTCATCCCCTTTTTTTCCTCTTTCTCTCCATTGCTCATTGATGCCCAGAGGTAATTAGGCAATTAAGGGCTAATTGAAAAGCTTTGTAGAGAGAGCTGAGGGCTCAGAGATCCCTTAGCAACACACTGAATCACCTTAACAAGGGAAAAGATAAACACGCACACACACAGACACGGGAGCATGTGCGCACTGTTTAAGAAAACAAAGAAGGCAATATTAAAGATTAAAAAGTCATAAACCAGATCAACACCACAAAAATAATCTAAACAGAAGAACCTGAGGACAAAGATGTATTGACGATCCTGGCTGACAGTAAGCATGCAGAGGCTGCCAATGCCTGATAGAGAACATGCTGACTCTCCAGATGTAATTCATGGAAAATATATTCCATCTGAACCAGTTTCTGTCTCTAACACTATAAAATGCTTTTAAAACTACATTCGGCTGAGCGCAGTGCACCACAGGACATCAGGCCTCTGAGAAAACAGATCATTTGGAGTAAAAGACAGTATTTTACAGTAGAAAGTCAATGTAAAAAGAATGATTTTGAGAGGATTTTGTTCAGGGAGAATTATGCATGCAAAAAAAAACACTGAACAAACAATTAATTTAGAAAAGAAAAGAAAAAAGGAAAAGGTGTAAGGAAAGAAAGATTTCTCTGGGATGTGCAAAGCTTAAGATGGAAGCTTCTAGGGTGGAGGTCAGGGGATCTAGAGACTCAAGGGTTCTGATTTCTATTTCCAGAGGTATAACGTTGCAGATTAAAGGTACTTGCAGTCTTTGTCCAAGATTTGTACGTTTCTGAGTGATTCCAAATGGTGGTTTTACTTGGAACGACGTCAAATATCCTCTTGCATTTCTCTAGGCTGTTCTCTTTTACAGTTTTTGCAGTTTTCTTAAGTGTTCCTCGATGTTCCTCAGAGGGTCTTCCATCTGATCCCTTGTGCTTTACAAAGGCCAACAGAAAGGTTACCATCTTTTTCTCACCTCATTCTTTGTGGATAGGGAAACTTTACACCAACTAACCCACTTGATAAAAAAAAAAGAATCAGAATGGATGGGCTCAGACAAATACATATGCCTGCTGATACTTTAGCAAGTAGAACCGCTAACATATATAGGCATTTGAACCTCTCTTGCCACCGGCCTATGTAAAGTGAGTGTAAATAATCGTTATTCCTAATTTAAAGGCGTTTAAGATGCATTAGCTCTTCTATAATTACTTAAAACTCAATTACAAGAATCCACTGAAGTGCAGGCCTCAGCTGCAGGGCTCAAGCCACAGACAGAAGAACCGAATGGATGGAGAGATACTGAGATAGCGAAAGAAAAGGAGCACTACATTGTTAGGTGGAGACAGAACATGGGCGCCACTTTGTTACAGATGTTCTCATTGTGGTGTCTTAAAAAGGCAAAAGCTTAAATATTATTTGGGTTATGCTCATAAATATTTCATAAATAGTCAAAGTGACCCTTGTGAAAAAGAAGTACACTTTATTAATTCATTTAATCTAATTTACAATTAAATTAAAATGTATGATAGTTTAAACTGATATTAAATTTAACCTGTTTTTTTACACACTACAGTCAAAAATACATGAGAAGATTATTAAAACAATGATTAAGAATGTACTATAGAGGAGACCTTTTAATTTGACATTGTTACAAAGCGCACTTTTTAAAAGTGTATTTAAAGGTCAGAAACATTGAAAGTGTACGCTAAATTCACTTAAGTGGCCTTTCATTTAATATATGATCTATATAGTTTTTTTTTTAAAATAGACACTACAAGTGCACATTTATTTCAATTAAGCACACTTCTTTTTCACAAGGGGATGCATCGATCCAGAGATCAAGTCTTTTCTCATGATGCTGTTGTGCTCAAGTGCTGAAGGCATTTTTAATATCACTTTTCTGTCAAATTGTCCAAGAAATTATAAACAAATAAGAAAGAAAAATCCTGAAATATAAACAATAATATTAAGATTACAAATAAAAATGTGCAAAATCATTTAAACAATTTCAACAGCACATTGAGTGGTTATTTTATTCAACATAAAACTAGCTTCTCATTATACAGCCATTTAAAATTCTTGTTGATCAATCCAAGAGCTCATTTAAACATTTGACATTTTATTCGATAACTTCATCAATACTGTCATATCTCAGATTTTGCAGGTCAGTGGATGAATGCATGAACTAAAATGTCAATAATAACTTTTGTTGGCCTAGAGCAGAGCCGTTGAGAATCAGAGTTGCGACAACGGAAGTTCAAAACGCTCGATCGTCACGTGATTCACGTAGACCTCAAATAGTTCCAGGAAGTTCATAGCGGGCAATTGGAATGCATTGAGTTAGAGAGACAGAACTGCGATTTTTGGTAATTAGTAGACAATAAAATAATTTATTTACATTATTTATAAAATAATGTATATGTAGCATATGTAGCTGTATAAATGTTGTTTTTAAAAGATAAAATCCGCTAATATTTGAGGATTAATTGGGCAGCTATCCTTACCTGCCTTGTTAACATATTTTAGGCTGAAGTTACCATTGTAAAAGTCCATGTTATATGAACGATATCGTGGTCTAACTTCAGACTCTGAATATATATATAATATATATGTGTGTATATATGTGTGTGTGTGTGTGTGTGTATATATATATATATATATATATATATATATATAATGTATGTATATGTGTGTGTGTGTATGTATGAATGTATGTTGTAGTCAAGTGCAATCACATCTAAATGTTCATTGTTGTATTACTAATCTCATGGTAAATATTAAGTTTGTTCTTAGAAAATGCATTCCAAATAAGTGAAGATATTTTAAGATTAAGTGAAAAATGAATCTTGTTTAATGTTTTTGATTCTTGTGCACCCCTCAGTTATTAATATATAAAAATATATTTGTAGTATATTCAAATTTAACAACTTAAAACATTTTTACACATTTAATCATATATTTTATGTATGTTGACTTTTGTTATGCTCTTATTTACAGCAATCTATTTATACATTTATAATAAACTATACATATAATTAAATAAATAATTCACATTTATTTGTATAGCACTTTTTATTATACACATAGTTTCAAAGCAGCTTTACAGAAAATGAATGTTTCTATATTACAAATAAGAGGTCTGTTAACAGGTGTAATGGGGTCAAAGTAATGTTCCTATGGCAGAAATGTTCTAAAATTAGGCTATACAAATCATGCAGTTAAGTATGTATTCAGAAACAATGAAACATACAGAAACAATGAACAAATTAAAGCAATGGTTACATGATGTGATCATTTCAATGCAAGGAAAATTGAGCAGTTTTGTGTGTTTATTCAGAGTCAGCTTCATCTGAAGTCCTCTCAAGGGTTGGCGTCATCTCTTCACAAGTGTTGGGTCATCTGAAGTCTTCATGAGAGGCTGGATATAGTCAGCAGGAGCAATCTATAGATTACACCAACAAAATGTGATGGAATTATACTTGGGAACTGGCACTTTTTCACAAAGAACAGGGAGAGACTTGCCAAACCCAGTGAAGAGACTCATTGTGAGGGTGATGTCTCATTACAGGGAGTCTTCAGGTGGTTCTTGTTCTGAAAGCAAGATAGAGAAGGAGAAAAACACAGGAGAAATGGTTAAGTGATGCTCCATCACATTTCAGTCCTGTGGCATCACTGCTCCTTCAACACAGTACTTCTATAGTTGCTAAGACGTTTAAGTATAAAATACAGTAATAATGTACAGGTTTACTGTGATTACTTCTATAAAATAGTAGTGGTATAATACATTTTTGGAAATTTAGTCTAGCATAATTCTGAAATGAAAACTGCTCACCTATTTTAAACTTTTCATTCTCACTTAGGTCCATCAGCATCCTTTGCAATAAATCCAAGTCTATTAAATAACTCCCCACCAGCAAAAATCACGTTTAAAAGCCTTAATTACACAACGATGTATGAAACTGCATGTAGAGAATGAATAACATCCCGTAAATCTACTAATTAAGTGAGGAATAATCTAATAATGATCCGTTTTAATGCACAAGGCAATTTGATTAGCTGTGCTGATAATATACAGTTTGTTTCTATAAATGTCTTACCTTTTAAAAGTTCGTCACAGCGGTCTCTTCTGCTGCATCTCTACGGCGCTGATAGTATGAGCGCTAACTTCCGGGAACTATGGGCTCGGTGCACAAGATGGCGCCGGTGAGCTTCGGCGACGCGAGTGTGTGCATACTTACTTCCGGTCTTGCGACGTTCGCATTTACTGTAAGGGGAAACTTACATGCGAAACTTGGCTAGACAGATATAATTAATGTTTTTCAGATTGAAAAGCGGATAGTGGTATATCAAAGACAAGAGAAAACATCCTCGCTACATTATTGCGTACCTCTGTGTGGAAATTCATCAAGATAAAACGCGGAGATTTCTTATTTCTTCTGTTGATGTGGCTCAGCGTCCACAAGGATCTCTTCATTCAGATCATTCAAACGTGCAATACTGTACATTTTCGGAGAGTTGATTATGTTCTGACTGTGATCATAAGGTTTGCGACTGTCAAACGAGATGCTCAGAGATTTCTGCATGTATTTTTTATTAACTTTTTATAACTGTAACTGCAATTTAACAATGTAATTATGGTAGGTTGGCATTAATTAAAAGATCGGTGTTTGCATTACCTATGTGTTTTATTAATATTTATCTGTTTTGTGAAAGATCTGTTGCATAAATGATGATCTGTCTATAAGCAGCACATGTATTTTTACGATTTATTTTGCATTAATTATCAGATAAAACAAATCTTTAAATTAGTCATTATTTGCATCCTTTTACAGCCCGTTTTTTTCCATTTAAAAAATATGTTTGATGCAAAGTTAACTGTGTAAAATGTTAAAATATGTTGTGAAAATGATGGAACAAACTGATGTATGTGCACAATTGAGAAATGGATATTTATGAAGACCAATCGCAGCCCATGTTTTAAGGTAAACATTTATTTATTTTTTAATTTTTTAATTAAATGTAATACATTTTCGAGAAATAAGTAGTTTGTACATTTACATAATTGGTGAGGGAAAAATACATTGTGTAGCTGTGTACACACCATGAGTTCAAATTTCGTTTTGTGAACAGTATGGGATTAGTGCATTCATTCAACGGACGCAAACATATGTTTCAAATGCAGTGGCTCAGTTAACATTTATAGCATAGTGATAATAGCAGTGTAGATCTTATTTGCATTTGAAGTAATATTATAAATCCTGTAAACATATATAGAAGGTAATATTTGGATTTCTTCAGTTCTCTGCACTGGCTTTTAGCATGCACACACTCACTCGACCGGAAATCCAAGATGGCGGAGATATGCAACTAGCCCATTGAGCGGCTCCATGATCCGCCATTGCTGTAAAAAAAACGGTCCATTGGAGTCAACGGAGTTGTCGCAACTCTCTCTCTCTCTATGGCTCTGGCCTAGAGCAGTAGTTCCCAAACTGGGGGGCGCGGCAAGGCTGAGGGCAGTCAGCAGATTATTTTGCAAAAGAAACTTCTGCAGAGTGATAAAGACTACACTGCGTAATTTTCACGCTTATCATGCGGTCACTCGCCTGATAAGTAAATAATTGAACGCAAAATATTAATTTGACATATTTTAATGACCTCCACACGACTCGCAGTACCCGCTTGAGCGCTCCGTCATCAGTTGTGGTTGTATCAATAAAAGACCGCTAGATGGCGCGATTGAAAAATCAGAGTTGTATTGCAGGGAGCCATGTAGAAATATAAAGCCGCTTTTCCCAAATTACCTGGAACAATATGTCCCAGGAACTTTTTTCGCAGGAACTTTTTTCCCCCAGACCTGTTGCTGTCTGCGTTTCCATCGCGGTCTTAAAGTACCGAGAAGATTAGGCAAATAGACGTGACGTAACGTTAGGTCTGCGCGCGTTTCTCAATACCAAGTACACAAATACACTCGCATCCTCGGTAGTTTGGACTTCACGAGACTCGGGAGTGTGAACTTCCGCGGACGGAACGATGCAAGTCCGGTAATTCTGCAAAGAGCAGCGTACTTGATAACATCAGTCAGCTCGCCTCGGCTACTGCAATCTTCCTCACTGTATTTACAGACGAAATATATCAAACACCACTGCCTCTTTTCGTTTTCATTTAAACATATTAATAGCCGCAGAAATGTAGTTCAGGGAACGTACATAGCCTACATTACAATGAAACGAAATATTATATCATTGCCTGTTTTCAATTTCATTTTAACATATTAATAGAGCAATAGAATAAAGACCAAAGATTACCTGTTAGATTTATCCAAAACGAATTATATCTTATGTTTAACCACTACAGAGACATCAGAGCCAGCGGCAAATGTCAGAAGGACTAGCCGAGGTTATGCTCCTCTCGTCGACAAATGCATGATAATAACTGATGTCCCGTTCTATTTCTGACGAACTCCAGAAAAAAAAAAATCTCTACAAAAGGGGGGCCCGGCAGAAAAAGTTTGGGAACCACTGGCCTAGAGGAAACATTTTTGCCTTGTATTTGACGGTATTTTGGGGATCTAATCAACCTTATTATAATTTTTTTGTAAAAATTGTAATTGTCAGTGGATGCATAACAGGATGCTGTTGTTTGCATTTTGCTTTGTGATTGCAGTCGAACAGATAAGCCGTGGAAATGTGTCTGAATGCAGTGTGTGGGAAATTTTTTTGCGTTCTACCTCTGGTTGTGACCACAATGAAAACAAAACATGAATAAAAATAACATTTTAGCACTGTACCTCCACTCATTATAAAAAAAAGAAACAAAGAATCAAAAACACTACAGAAATGAAATCTCCTACACAACAATTGGAGACGCTTTATCTGTATAACACACTGCTCCCATGAGCTTTTTCATTAAGTGTTGACAACAAAATCAGCAATGACAAAAATTGCCCAGTGATGATCAAATTCTCAGTCGTATGACAACATACACGATCCTGAGGGAAACATGGATTTACAGACACTAAAAATACATCTAATTTAGATTTCATATAAGCAGCTCTGGGAATTTGTTGGTGTAACTAGTATGAAAATAGAATTAAAATGGAATGAGAGGGAGGAAGAGAGATAGAGAGGAAGGGATCTTTGGAGATTTGCTGGATGGAGGGAAAAGCAGATGGTCCAGCACTGTCCCTACCTGCTGGTGGGTGTGGGCGGCTCAGTGTACACACTTGTGTACACGTGTATGTGTGTTCTCATGCGTGTGTGTTTACATGGGTCAACAGGGTTACGCCAGCTCTATCTCTGTTCTGAGCCAGATGGTACCAGAGAGGAGGGTAGACCCCCGCTACCATGTAAATAGGTTGCCAGGCCAACAGAGAGATTCACCAAAGAGGTATATAAAATATCAGGTAAACACTGTCTTCTTCAAAATAAATGCCACTGAGAGAATATGATATGTGACCACAGAATTGTATAAAATAGTGTATTCAAATACACATAAAAGCGTATGATACTGGAGTACTCAAATACTGTATTCAGTTTTAGATAAAAATGTGTTCTTAATTGAAAATCACTGCCAAACTAACTGTTATTAAATCACCCTCTCTATTTCAATATATTCAGCAGTTAAGTAGTCTTTAGTAATTCATTTCTTTACAGACAAATACAATTGACAACCTTTCTCTTCCTCATGTTGGGAAAATAAAGAGTATATTAAAAATCAACATGAAATCAAAATAGACCCTATTTACTTTCTTAATAGATTTCCCTGGTTCTGTTTGAAGGACTCATTGGTGCACATTATTCCAAATAAAAACAATTGCCTTTGCAATCAAAATCTAATAACTTGCCCTTCATCCTGTTTAACTCAAAAATTTGTCACATTAAGGAAGTAAAATAAATTGCAAATGGGAATTCACACTGAGTTTAAGATGTGCACACGTTGTAAGTGTTGCTGAAGAATGTGGGAGACCCTCAAGATATAAGCCAAGATATTCCAGTTTTTCTGCTTGTTTTCAAACTGTTTTATTAAATATAAAAATAAAAACAATTATAAATTAATAAAAATGCAATACTGTATGTTCTTCAATAAAAACACTAGTTATTGAGGAAATCTGGTTTCAGGTTTTTAATTATCATTTTAATTCGTATTTTTATTAATTTAAAGCGTATCATGCGTAATAACGTACATAGTTTTTGAAGTTTGCGATTCCAGTGTAAATACAAAGCAATACGCTTATTACAATTACTTTCCTTAAAAACACCAGATACATGAACATAATTACTTTTTTATAATGAGCAATGCTATTTTTACAAACACGTGTACGCATACATACAACTTTCCTCCCACACTTTCATATTAAAGATGTAATGTAGCCAAATGCTGAGAGACTTTAGTCTTCTCTTCAGGAACTGCTTTAGATGACTAATCAGCAGCAACAGTGAGAGAGGAATTAGCATTTTCCTGCTGCAGGAACTGCTCACTTAATTACAGCTTCACTCTGCCACTTCACTGGGCCCCTCTCTCCTAAACACACTGCTCTCTTTCTGTTACATGCTCTTTTTCTGGTTCTTTCCATCTTTTCATCTGCTTCTCGCTCCCTCTCTCTCTGTCTCAATCAGGATTCTATTGTGTGCTCAGAGTATTTGGTACTCTGAACCAGGCATGGGCTTGTCAGTCTAGATTTGCTTTCATCATCAGCTTCTACTGTGTTTAAGTGGCTCCCAATTACTCCCTGCCTCTCCTTCTGTCTCCTTCCCTTCTGTCTCTCTCTTGCGCACCTGTAAACCATTTCACCATAAAGAGATTACCACAGTGAATGCTCTCACCATGTGTAGGCCTGGGTAAAAACAGACTTTCTGGTTATTCTCTTCATTTAAAGGATTCTGGTATCGATTATTAAGACTCCACTGTAAATCTTTACGCCAATTATCAGTTGCTGCGCAATGTAATGTACCAAGAATTCTCCCTGTATCAATGTTTCATGCTCTGTGTTTAAGCAACACTGTTCCTGTTGAATCGTAAAAGCAGTTCAGCATTTTAGAGACAGCTTATTCTGCAAATTATTTAATCTGTATTTATTTGAAATGAATTATATATCTAATAGTAATTTTATTTTGAAAATTATTTAACTCTATATTTATTCTCTCTCTCTCTCTCTCTCTCTCTCTCTCTCCCTCCCTCTCTTTTTCTCTCTTTTAAAAAGAGTGCAGTGTGACCAATGTGAAGCCCTGAAATGAATGACCTTTATGAGCTGGTTTAATGAACCGTTCAAACAGGTGAATTCGAATCAGTCTGAAACACTGACCTGTATCCGACAAGAGAGACTTTCATGTGTAAAGAAAATGGGCATTTTGCTTACAAATCAAATGCAAATTCAGAATCGAATCAAATTGAGAGCTTGTGAAACAAGAAATCTGCATTGAAACCCAGCTCTAGCCACATACTTCACACACAAAAAAAGAAAAGTATCCAGACAGAACTGGGAGGCCGAGACAGACAGAGACAGCCTTAAAGGCAGACTAAATTACCACCGTCTGAATTTAGCCCTTACATGTTTGATCAGTTCATAAACGTAAGGCTGAATGCAAAGGTCAGTTCACTACAGTTATCTAAGAGCCAACACACAACACAACACATTCCATTTCTCCTTTCTCTCTATAGACTTCCAGTTATTTTCACACCTGTCCTCTGCCTTTTTCTCAGAGCTATAGATAAGTTCAGAACACCTTGACCTTTTTAATGGAGACCAAACAACCATGGGCTCTTTCTTATAAGTGCACAAACACAGTATGCTGTCTGTATGGTTTGATATTCATGAGATAGCTCAGAATAACCCTCCAGCCAGATAATTGGAATTTTAATTATGCATGATATTAACCTTGAAACAAAAACAATGCTATTCTATTACCCCTGTGATGTTGTCTGTCTTGCAGGGATTCCATGAACCATTTCATTCAGAATTGACTCAGTCTGTCAAAATGGCTTCAGCTGCAGGCAAAGCGTGCTGCAGGACACTTTTATGAGACAGTCATTTTGCAGATTAATTCCCTTTATAGCACATCTTTTACAGAACAAAGAGAAAAACAAGAAAACAAGACAAGAAAAGGGTGAAAAATACAGAGAATCAAGAATGAGAAATAGATAGACAAAGAGGTGGTAGCTGCCCCCACATTGGACTGCCTCTTTCATTATTCAAATAATGACTCAAATTGTTCCATTAAAATATAGCAAAAAATTCACAGAGTATTCAAGCTCTACACAGAACTGCTGAAATTTGACATTTCAGCAAAATTACATCTGTAATGTGCTACATTACCATTTCAAATCTTGAGAGATAAACTATTTGAATTAAGCCGAGATACACTGCTCGATTTTCAGCTGTCCCAGATGAAAGACTGGCATCGTGAAACAATTGCGGCGATTTCTGATTTGCCACGATTGTTTCACGATGCCAATCTTTCGTTTGGGACAGCCAAAAATCGTGCAGTGTGTCTCGGGCTTTAAGCACTGTGCCATGAGAGCACTTGCCATCATGAGACTGTTAATACCAGCTTGTTATACTGTACTAACAAGTCTTGGGGAAAAAACAGATTCTCTTGCATACATCAGTTCAATCTTCTTGCTATATTATAAATACATATTTTGCATACATGGACAACCCTATCCTGCAGAGTTTATCTCAACCCTAATCAAACACATCTGAACAAGCTAATCAAGATCTTGGGGATCACTAGAAAGTTACAGGCAGATGATTTTGATCAAGGTTGGAGCTAAACTGTGCAGGAAAGTGGACCCTGAGTGCCAGTGTTGAGAAGCACTGCTGTATATATTCTTGCTGTACAAGGACACTGAAAATGATAATGTTCAGTGAGTCAGATGTTGATTCATAACCACTCTGGGGGATTCAAATTAGTAAATGATTCATCAGATTGATTTTTCATTAATAGAATTATTAATTAAAAGAACCAAGTCATTTGTTCATGATGCAGATTACACTAGTCTCGTTACAGGCTTTGAATCACTAACAGTAACAGTCATTAGTTTGTGAATCAGAATATTAGTCTCGCTGTGTTTATGATTCATTAAAAAGTACGGTCAATTTGTCAACACTGGTCACGCTGTATGTTGATGACTCATTGAAAGGAACTAATTCATAAGAGTAAATCACGATGTGTTCACACTCGTAGTTCAATCAGTTCTCTTGGTTCTTTTGGTCTGGAACAAAAAAGAAAATAATATATTTTGTCCTGGTTGGCTTAGGGTTCACAATGCCAAGTTCTGTCATGAAACTCTAGATGGCACAAGCTGATGTGTCGTAAACACAAACTAATGATATTCACAGTGTTAAGCTACTTGGCACAAGCTGATTGGCTCATGTTGCATACGAAGCCAATAAGCTTGCTGCTCTACATTTAAATGGCTGGTTAGAATTCACTAGAGCATTTTGCAGCACACTTTAAGAGTTCCTCTGAAACCCTCCACCTTCCCCAGCTCCACCTGTATAGATCTGCTATGGATTATTTTATATGCTATTTGTGCAGCAGCAGTATGTCTTAAATACTAACAGCACTGTATCAGCATTTGTAGTAATGCATAGGAGTAGCAAGTTCCTGTAATTGCTTTAAAAAAATCAATAATCTTCAACAACAGTAATAACCAACAGCAGCAGCGTAGCAGATCTATTCCGCTTAGACCTAATACATTAACATCGTCATATCCATTAACATGCTAAAATCTTCCAAGAGTTGTCATGATAGAACTGTCATTTTTAACACCGAACCTAAAGATACAAAACAAATGGCATAAAGATATGGTCACAGCCTGATTGGACAGCTTTTATATTTTGTGATGAAACTTACCGAACATTCAAAATAGCTTATAAAAATTGTAAAGGAGTTAAAATAACGAGCAATTCCTCCGCTGCATACACAAATGAAGATCTACTGCAAGGAGATGGCGGTTCTGATGCCTATACTGAAATGTAATGGGCAACATAGCTCCTATGATGAGAAGAGAAAATTTTGGTTCACTTTGTCTTGGGTTCATGTTGCATTCATATTTCAGAGTTTGTTTGGAAGCAGACTGAGACCCCGGTCCAGGTTTGCTTGTTTGGTGTGCACAAATGTTTGGATGGCAGCATTCACACTTACATTTAAATGAACTGCACTAATAGCAATTGTACCAGATTTTCAGTAAAATGAACCAAACCCTTCAAGTGTGAACACACTCCTAGTACAAAAATCAGACTACACTGTTTGCGGCTCTAGTCTGTATTGAGAACAACTCAATAAGGAGGTGCTTACTGCTATTATTCTGCAATACGTAGTCATTTGATTACATCCCTTTCAATGCAAAATGCACTAACATTGACATGTCTGGTAAAATAAGATTTATTTTGCCATGGTGCTGATTAAAGCACTGGCAGTATACATGAAAGGGGTGCATGAAATACATAACACAACATTCTTCTAATTTACATATTATGGTACATTCCTATAATTCGGTCTTCACTGATCACAGTTGGTTTGGTTACCAACTTGGGTATTAAGTCTTAATAGGGTTCCCTCATTGGTTTCTGGCACACTCCACTGCTGCATCAGTCTATAATCTAGTTTCTTCTCAACTTCTCAAAGCGATAGACCTGTTTCTCAGTGCATGCACAAGCAGTGTGTAAATGTAGCAGCGACATACATCGAATATTTTGTATAATGATGGCCACAAAGTATAAAACGTCCATCAGGAGTGTGCCATTGACAATTATTACAAACCTGATTGTCATTAACTAGAATTTACATGAGGAGGCCTGTCACATTTACATAGGCTACAAAAACTGATAATTAATCTATATGAAAAAGAAAATGAAATTCAAAACATTACTTTATGTTGCTTTATAAAAGCCTGTATTGCAAAACACTTTGAAAAGGTTTTCTGCCGCACCTCACACAACCTTATAACACAAGTGCTGAAAAATTATTTGCTGCTTTCATGTGCTGTTTAAAACAGACTTTCTCAAAAGTGAAAATCAGAAAACAAAGAGTGAATGGGAAAATTTCACTCTTTATTTTCCCAGCATGCACTTCTATGCTGACTGAGGGCAATAGGTTCCACCCTTTCCTTTTGACCATTATTCTTGTACTTATTTTTTGCTCTCTCCATCTCCTTCTTCAAAGGGGGCTGAAGTCAAGTGTTACTCGGTCGCTTTCTGCATCAATAGCAGCCTGTTCGATCAAAAGAGCCCATCCAGAAAGAAGAGAAGCAAACAACACACATCCTTTCTCACACACTCACCTAAATTACCCCAATTAAGCCACATCCGTATTTTCCTTTCACTCCGTCTCCATTATGTGTCTCTTTGTGTCAAAACGGGCTTTTCCTAACAGCAACAGGACAATGCAACACAGAACAGCATGTCACAAGAAACAGCTGGGTTGCCCCAGGATCACAAACCTTGAAGTTGTCTTGAATCTGGATTTTTCTCAATATTTCTTTTTACTTGACTAATATTTAAAGCTTTTCTGCTGTTTTTTGAAGTATTGAATACATATTTATATTTATTCTATACATTTTAAATACTTAAATTTATAGACGTTTACAACATGGCATACATATGTATTTCTTTTATAAGAGACTTACAGTAGACATCCATTACTGGTTATCAGAGGGCCTGGAATTTACCCATAGTCTTCAAGAAGTGTCCCAGGAGATAGTCCTGTTTGGAAAGTGACATTTGGTGTAGCTTTTGGGAACATGTAATTATTATATTCATAAGTCATTATAATAACAGAAGTGGTGTTTTTTTTTAAACCAAATAATCTAGTCCCTAATGTTTGCCAGTGACATTTAAGCTGATGACAACAGGACTGATGTGACTGTCATCTGGTAATTAGTGCTTTGTTGATGTGTAAACCCGAGATGAAACATACGAGTCAAAAGAGTTGTGCTTTAATGGTGTGGTTTGATCTAAACTTAAAAAGCCTTCCAATAAAACATTCTTTTATTAACTCATGTGAAGCATGTTGGTGCTGAAGGTTTCAAGTTCTTAAAACAAACAAACAAACACTGAAAAAAATGCAATAAAGATTTTTAGAATTTGTAATTATCACTCTTTGGGCCTATTTAGAGACTTTTTTTGTCTGAGGTGTGTGTACTTAGTGATTTTTAATCCCAAATTTGAAAGAAAATTAAATTAACAAGTTAATAAGTCTGATAGAGTCTGATAACAAACTCCTGAGAATGGGTTGTAATTCAGGACTCTTAATTATACAGTTAGGTCGATATGTATTTGGACCCAGGCACAATTTTTATTATTTTAGCTGTTGACCAAAACATATTCAAGTTACATTTATATAATAAATATGGGCTTAAAGTTCACACTCTGAGCTCTGATTTAAGGGTATTCTCATCAAAATTAGAAGAAAGGTTAAGGAATTACAGCTCTTTAATATGTACCTCCCCCCTTTTTCAAGGAACCATAAGTAATTGGACAGTTGACTCAAAAGCTGTTTCATGGACTGGCGCGAGCTATTCCTTCTTTATTTCTACATAAATTAAGCAGGTAAAAGTTCTGGAGTTGATTCTAAGTGTGCCATTTACATTTGGAAGCTGTTGCTCTGAACCCACGTCATGTGGTCAAAGGAGCTCTCCATGCAAGTGAAACAGACAATTGTTAGGCTTCAAAAACAAAACAAACCATCAGATAGATAGCAGGAACATTAGGAGTGGCCAAATCAACAGTTTGGTACATTCTGAGAAAAAAGAATGCACTGGTGAGCTCAGCAACATAAAAAGGCCTGGACGTCCATGGAGGCCAACAATGGTGGATGATCAGAGAATCCTCCCACGGTAAAGAAAAACCCTTTCACAACATCTAGCCAAGAGAAGAACACTCTCCAGGAGGTACACGTGTCACTGTCAAAGTCTACAATCAAGAGAAGACTTCACGAGAGCAAATACAGAGGGTTCACCACAAGGTGCAAACAAGAACAGATTAGACTTTGCCAAAAACATCTAAAATAGCCAGACAGCTTCTGGAAAAGCATTCTTTGGACGGCTTAAATTAAAATCAACCTGTACCAGAACGACGGGAAGAAAAAAGTATGGAGAAGGCTTAGAACAGCTCATGATCCAAAGCATACAACATAATCTGTGAAACATGGTGGAGCAGTGTGATGGCATGAGCGTGCACGGCTTCCATTGGCACTTGGTTACTGGTGTTTAGTGATGATGTGACAGAGGACAGAAGCAGCCAGAAGAATTCTGAAGTGTACAGGGATATACTCTCTGCCCAGATTCAGTCAAATGGATCAAAGTTGATTATGTGGCGCTTCACAGTACAAATGGACGATGACCCAAAACATACTGCAAAAGCAACCTAGGAGTTTTTGAATGTAAAATGTGGAATATTTTACAATGGCCAAGTCAATCTCCTGATTTCAACCTGATTGAGCATGCATTTCACTTATTAAAGACAAAACTAAAGGCAGAAAGACCCACAAACAAACAACTGAAGTCAGCTGCACAGTAAAGGCCTGGGAAAGCATCACAAAGGAAACCCAATCTTTGGTGATGAGTTCCAGACTTAAGGCAGTCACTGCCTGCAAAGGATTCTCAACAAAATCTAAAAAATGAACATTTTATTTATGATTATATTTATTTGTCCAATTACATTTGAGCCCATGAAAACGGGAAGAGTGTGTATAAAAATGGCTGTAATTCCTAAGCATTTTGTATTTTTGTTCAACCCCTTGAATTAAAGTTTAAAGTCTGCACTTCAATTTCATCTTGATTTTTTTTTCATTTTAATTCAATTCTGGTGGCATACAGAGCTGAAATTATGAAAATTGTGTCATTGTCCAAATATATATGCACCTAACTGTATATCTAACTGTATATATATATATATTAATATTACAGGCCTGTTGAATGCTTGAATCTGATTGGTTGACAAACATTCTAAGGTATGCAATTATAAAATAGACACCTCGGGTGTGCATTATTTTTGAATAATTCAACAGTTATTCATCAATTATTCATCAATTCATCAATTATTCCTTACATAATTTCATAATTATGAAGTTAATTAACTATAATTCTCTTGTTTATTTCAGTTGGTTTCAATCACATGATCCCGATATACATTGTATATCCCCAGAAAAATCTGGGGATAGCAACTGGGGATTGCATTTTTTTTCCAGACATTTTGGGGATATATACATAACACACATGAATATACACATGGACTTGGACTGACATTTGGGTGATGATTGTAGAAATGTTCAATAGCTTTTTTTGTAGCCAAGACTGTGTGTGTCAATACAACATCTTTCAATACAGAGACTCAATAAAATAAACCTTCCCTTAGAAATATCCACTGCAGTAAAAGTGTTATAACTGCCCTCCTCTATTCTATATTTAGCTAAGCAATGGATTGGACAATTTGATGGCTGACAGGATTGAACAAAGGATGTCTTGTCATTTTAGCGCAATCAGACATGTACTGAATACGCTCTTTTGTTTCATCAGTGTGTTGTTAAGATGTGGGATGCATTCTTTATGACTGAATACAGCTTGATGAGTGTTCTCTCTTTAAATGTCTCCAGTATGTCAAAGGAAACTCTGAAGGAATTGAAGTTTTTCCTTCAGGTCACTTATTTTGATACAGTACTGCTGCCTTGCAGGAAAGATTGGACTGACCTGTGATGAAGCATTTTCATGCATTTACAGCCAACTCTAGTGACACATGGTCAAAACTTTCCCAGGAAGCACATCTAACTCTGACCCTTTATCTCCAGGTTGTCCATGTTGTGGGCCAGAGGTTTTGCACAAAAAGGGTTAGATTCGAGTATTCTTTTTGAGGAGACTTTGGATATTTCTTTTTGGAGTTTCCAGCTGGGAGCTCCGGTCACAGACACACCTGTCATTACTGTCTGTGTGTCAAAAAGAAAGTTATTTTTTTCCAGTTAAAACTTCTTGGTGTCAAAGGAAGATGCCCTCTTTCTCTTTCAGTCTCTCTCTTTATCATTCCCAGACCACCTGATACTGGAAGACCAGTTGAGCTGACTCTCTTCCCATCTGCCCTAGCAGTCCCTCGCTTCCCAGGCAATGACAGGCGCTGTTGCTGTGGTGATGGATGACTTTGTGTCGAGTAGCAGAGTTGGGGGGTCTTAGGTGATACCACCTGTCTATGAAGGAAACCAAGAACGTAAGAGAGAAAAAGAGAGAGGGCATCTTTCTCTGTTTGACTGACAGTCTATTGTTTTTGCTACTCTTTTCTTCCCACCGGTGCATTTCTCAGTATTTTTTTCATATGTATTTAAACTAAGCCTGCTAAACATAAACAGAGTTTCCATCGTTTGTTTCGAAATTTTAGATATATATGTGAGTAAATGCACAGGGTCTTTGTCTTCTTATATATATTCTAATAAACGTTTTTTATTTTATTGATTTTGTGTTTATTATCAGTATACAGCGAACTAGAAAAGGAAGTCCCACCTTTCAAATACAATAACAAATAGAGAAATAGACGTAAAAAGTATTCAATATGAATATTTAATGCAATAGAAGGTGTGTGTGTGTGTGTGTGTGTATATATATATATATATATATATATATATATACACACAACCCGAATTCCAGAAATGTTGGGACATTTTTAAATTTGAGTAAAATGAAAACTGAAAGACTTTCATAAGACTTTTCATAAGCTAATATTTTATTCACATTAGAACATAGAGAACATAACAAATGTTTAAACAGAGAAATTTTATACTTTTATTCACTAAATGAGCTCATTTCAAATTTGATGCCTGCTACAGGTCTCAAAAAAGTTGGCACGGGGGCAACAAAGAGCTGAAAAAGCAAGAAATTTTGAAAAGATTCAGCTGGGAGAACATCTAGCTGTCACGGGTCATGGTTGTAGAGAATGTGCACGAAGAAGGAGTAAACAAATATTCTTTTAATAGTCATCAACACACGAACAACACAGGAACTCAAACGTGTGACAGATATCGCCCCCCTCCCGGAAGGTGCTCACGTGCCGTAACAGGCCCTGGAGGCTGGTGCAGGACAGGAACCAGGTGGAGACAAGGAGGACCTCCAGGGTGAATCAGGAAGCCCCGGGAGCCATGGCGGATCCGCCTCCGTGGCCTTGGCCCTTGGCCCGGCCACTATGGCCATGGATATGTGGCCCCTCCAAAAATTTTCTTGGGGTGAATTAGGAATTCAGGGGGGTGCTCTGGAGGAGCGGGCACTTGAGGGCGCTCTGGAGGAGCAAAGCTGGCTGGGACCAGTGGAGACGAAGGAGACTCTGGAGACGAAGGAGAGCTGGACGGGACCAGCGGAGACGAGGGAGACTCAGGAGATGAAGGAGAGCATCCTGGAGTGAGCTCTGGGGAGCATTCTGGGCTCCAAGACATCCCATCATAAACTAAGAGTATTACCAGAGGCACATGTGCGGCGGACGGCGGGCTTGAGAGAGCCGCGGACGGCGACGAGCATTACTTCGGAGCCGCGAATGGCAGGCTGGTGTGAGCCGCAGACGGCGGCGGCATTGACTTCGCCATGGACGGCAGGCTGGATAGAGCTGGGGCCGGAGGGCTGGTTCTGGATCGGGGTCAGACACTCTCCATACACCGGAGGATCTCTTCCCTCCAGCTGAGTCTAGTGGTGTCTGGGAGGTTCAGAACAAAGAGTTGAGCGTAGCGTCGTTGAGCAAACGAGATGAATGATACAAGACAGGTGATAAGAATGAACAATGATTAACTAATGAGAACAGGAACTAAACCAAATATGGACAAACAGGAACTCAAACACGTGACACTAGCAACTAATTAAGTAAATTGACATCAGGTCTGTAACATGATTAGCTATAAAAGGGATGTCTTAGAGAGGCAGAGTCTCTCAGAAGTAAA